>OY744522.1:297500-412500 GCA_963556195.1 Sepiola atlantica
ACTACATGTTCACACATTCCTTTTATTTCAACTCAGAGCAACACTACAGTGAACCATCATGCTAATACCAGAAGCATCAACAAGAAAGCAAACAGCCTCATGAAAAAAAGGGGAAATCATCAAATAATACAAAAATAACTACATACACACAACACGATGAACAAATCCACTACATAGAGAGAGAGAGAGAGAGAGAGAGAGAGAGAGAGAGAGAGAGAGAGAAAGAGAGAGAGAGAGGGGAGAGAGAGAGAGAGAGAGAGAGAAAGAGAGAGAGAGAGAGAGGGGAGAGAGAGAGAGATAGAGATTATATTTACGGATAATAGAGAAGTAAATAGTCTTATTATTAAAAAGGTAAAAAATACAATTTCCCTGATGAGCAACAGATTCCGGTTAAAGCTTATGTATTCCACTTGATTTCTGGTGCGAAACGCGTTTCGAGAAAGATTTTATTTGGAAAAAATAAACATTAAAAAGGTAAAAAATACAATATAAACATATTAGAGTGTTTTTGTTTGTCGGCTTGACAAAGTAGAATAAAAAGTATTGGAAGAGATTGAAAGTATGGACAGAAAATGTTAGTGGTGATCGTTCGACGATAAGAAATTGTAAAATCAGGTGAAAAGTTATCGATTGATTTTTTCATTTGGTCATAAGAATGCACCTATAATTTATATAGATATATGAATATATATAACCGGCGGAACAGTTATAAAAGGGGGGGGGCGCTTATCCTAAAAAGCGGGGGGGGGCGTTATACACATGCATATCAACTTAATTATTGATGACCGTAAAGTGGGGGGCCCAAGTCAAAAAGTGAGGGAGCGTGAGCATCCCTGCCTCCCCCCCCCCGCCCCGGTGCCGCCGTCCATGGATATATATATATATATATATATATATATATATATAGAGAGAGAGAGAGAGAGAGAGAGAGAGAGAGGGGGAGGAGAGAGGGATAGATAGAGAGAGAGAGGAATAGATAAAGAGAGAGGGGAGGGAGGGAGAGATAGATAGATAGAGAAAAAGAGAGAGAGAGAGAGAGAAAGAGAGAGATGGATAGATAGATAGATAGATAGATAGATAGATAGATAGATAGATAGATAGATAGATAGATAGATAGAGACACACAGAGAGATTATCTTTACGGATAATAGATAAGTAAATAATCTTATTATTTTGCTATCTAATTTACATAATAGGTTATGGTGTTAAAAGGATTTACTCAACACCAAACCCCGTCACCAACTACCTCGTAATGGCAATTCTTCCCTGACCGGCATTTACAAAATAAAATGTGCAACATGTCTTATGTTTTATGTTGTTGAAACGGACAGAATTATAAAATTTCTGAACAAACACAGGACCTCACACACAACAATCTCCCTAACGCACTAGTCATACACACACACACTTTTAGCCACAATTTTGATTTAAAAAGCTGCACCCTCCTCAAAAGCGAATACTCTCTTCCACGTCGCAAGTGCATCAAAAGCGCTAGAATTCTTCTCTCGTCACCATCTAACATAAACCTCAGACTCGGATCTTATACGTTAATCAAACATCTGGTAAGCGATGCATAGAAACAATGCAATTTATTGCAACACTGCGATCCCGGTTAAAATAACCTTTCTTTTTTACTATACTTCATCTATATTTTTCCACTTCTTTTCCTTCTTTCTCTCCCCTAATTTCAATGTCTCTCCGAACGCGTTTTATTAGTATTTCTTTTTTCAAATAGTTAAACGTGTGTCAATGAGGTTCTCTTTGAGCGTTCTTCTTTTTCCAATGTTTTTTACACATTATCAAATAAATTTAAAATCTTCACTTTTTCGTGTGTCTTATTAAAACACACACACATATATCTATATATCTATCTATCTATATATATATATATATATAAAGATAGATGAAAAAGACGGATAAACATGTACAAATGACAAATTTATTTCAACTTCGATTGTTCAATGCAAGGTATATTCGGTAATAAAATTGTTTATTGGGAAGGAATATGCATACCTTGCATATAACAATCGAAGTTTGATATAAATCTGTCATTCGTACATGTTTATCCCTCTTCTTTCATTTATTTTTATAATTGCTATATCTCGTGTATTGAGCTTAGACCATTTCACTATCTACTAAAAGTATACTTTTAGTTTCATATTTTATTTTCTATTTTATTTTATCTCTATATATATATATTATAAAATTTTATTTATACTGTTGTGGTTGCAAGGTTGAACCACAATTAGTAAGGTATACAATGAAGACGCAAACAACACGGAGAATGCAATAATAAGTGTATTAAAGAAAAGGTATATTTACAGTATGTACAAATGAAGGTGTCGAGTCAGAGAGTCTTGGTGGGAGGACATGTACGCTCTTCGGCGTCACTTCCGGTGGCATTTAGATAACACACTCTAAGGCCAACCTAGGCTTGCCATTTATAGTGTAACGTTATTCGTATATACAAATGAGTGGTTGCCACCACAACACCCCCCCTCCCAAGATTTGAAGTCACAAAGATTTCAATATCTTTTTCTTTTTGGGTTTACCATCAATGGTTCATTAAATTTTCTTTTCCTACCTGATCTTCGGGGTTCAGGTGTATATTGAGGCGGTTCCAAATTAAAGGATTCGTATATGACATCTATGGTTTCCTCCTCTTCGACTGTTGTCGTATAATCATCATCTTGGATATGACGTTTTTTTTATCTGATTTAGGTGCCTTTTATGTATACTCTGTGGACCTTTAATCATATATGTACAATCACCAATGCGTTTATCCACTACTCCACATTCCCAGTAAGATGTGTTATTCTTGTAGCACTTAAAATATACTCGATCTCCCGAGTTATATTTCTTTCTTCTCGTGTGTGTAGTGTTTCGGATAATTGCCTGTCTTGGCAACAGTTTATCAAACGCTGATTTTACCTTTCTGGCAAACATTAGATCAGCTGGTGATATGTTTGATGGTGTACTAGGATGTGGTGTAATCCTATAAACTTGCAAGAATTGTTGCAAAGCTTTTTCTGTTGGTGTTCCCTTGGTAGAGGGTAATGGTGATCTTTTAATAGGGAGTTGACCCCGGTCGAAAAATCTGCGCACACTCTAACTTCGTCATTCTTTTTCTTTACGTATACGGTGGGAGCTGCCCACTCGCTGTGTTCTATTTTTGATAGAATTCCTGTCTGTTCCAATCTATCTAATTCTTTATTAATCTTTTCCAACCCAGCGAACGGAACGTTTCGCTTTTTTCTAAAAATTGGGCTGGCGTTTTCTTTAAGTTCAAACGAGGCCTTGAATTTATTACAGCGACCTAAGTTAGTCGTGAATGCTTCAGGAAATAATTCTTTTAAATCGTCTTTCATATTTACTGTTGTTGGAGAAGAACATTCTATTTTTTTACAGAATGTACTGATTGGCTTATCCCATAGACCAAATTTCTCAATTAAATCTATTCCAAAATAATTTTCACTATTTTTCAGTACGAATATTTTTAATTTCTTCGTAATCCCTTTTAATTTTATCGGAAGAACAACTTCTCCTTCAAATTTTATACCCCCACCAGTTACCGTCCGGGCTGATTTACTCGTTTTCATCATGGTTGGTTTTTTACCCAACTTTTTCCATGTATTCAGGTTTATAATAGAAATATCGGAGCCGGAGTCGAGTTGTAACTTTATTGGTGTTTTAAATATTTCCACTTTTACGTATTTTCGCCGATCTTTGTCTAATTTTGTATTTGATTTTGTTTGCTGTACTCTCTTTCTGGTGTAATCTTTATATCTGCAGCAATCGCTTTTGTGTCCCACCTTCTTACAAATGTAGCATTTTTCTTCTTATAAGGACAAACTGATT
Source organism: Sepiola atlantica (assembly GCA_963556195.1). NCBI lineage: Eukaryota > Metazoa > Mollusca > Cephalopoda > Sepiida > Sepiolidae > Sepiola > Sepiola atlantica. The sequence continues at coordinate 301,359 of OY744522.1, forward strand.
CCCAATGCTTTTCTGCACATCTCTTACAGTTATATCTAGGAAGAGGCTTGTTATATTCTGTCCTATATTTATGGTTATTAGGATTGTAATATCCCGTTCCATTTTGATTGCTTTTCTTTGTAAAGTTCTTGGTTGGTGTGTATGGTTTTCTAACTTTTCTTACATATGCCACTCCGGATTCTTCTATATTTTTTAAATCCTTTTTTAGTGTAATGGCCCTTTCACAGTCCTCTGCTAGTTTCTGGAGGGTTAAATTTTGCTCAGATTCCAGCTTAGACAACACTCGTCTGCGTATTTCTGCATTTTTCGTGGAAACCAACCCTTGTGCGAAGATTAGACATTTAAAATCTTCTACCGTTAGTTCCGCAAGCTTAAAATTATCGCAGTTTTTATTGACAACTGATGCGTATGTCAAATAATCTTGGTTGTCCATCTTTCTTAGATTCATGCACAGCCATCTTTTATGAAAAAGAGATACATTTGGATTAAATAATTCTTTTAGTAATTTCACAGCTTCCATGAACTCTTATTCCGCAGTTTTTTTAGGTAATATGTAATCTATGAATTTGCTGTTCTGATGTACCCAATTTCCTGAGTAAAAGGCTCACTTTCTGGCTATTTGGCCAATTTTTGCAGTCCAGTTGAAAGACATCCTCGTATCTTGTATAGTATGCTTCAAAAGTATTTCCTTCCTCCGGCACATAATTAAATGTGTCCATACTATTAAAGATAGTTGTATGGGAGAAATTAACACTGTCGACATTTTCTCGATTACTCTTTAGTAGTTCCAGTGTTTTAGCAAAACGTTCATTTTGTCTTTCCTCGCTTTTTTCTAAACGTTCAATTTGTCTTTCCTCGCGGTCAGCTTGTGCCTGATTTTGTCTTTCCTCGCTTTTTTCTAAACGTTCAATTTGTCTTTCCTCGCGGTCAGCTTGTGCCTGATTTTGTCTTTCCTCGCGGTCAGCTTGTGCCTGTAAAAATTGCATGAACATTTTTGATAATTCTTCCATTTTTTTTTTTTTTTTTTTTTTTTTTCGTGACGTTTTACTGTATTATCCGTTATCCAGTGACAACTTAAAAAAATCCTTTCCTTGAGCTTTAATTTCTAGCTATGGTATTTCCTTTTAGTACCGCCGCCAAACAAATTATTAATTAAAAGATTCCTTTAGTTGTTGTTTTGCTAACGGGGAGCAGTAATTAGAATCCACCAGTGAACTTCTTTTTTTTTTTCGTAGGTTACTTCCTTGCTTTTCGTAATACGAGTCTGACCTGTCGTTTTGCGACAGAACAAAATCCGCTTTTCGTTTGCAAGTTGGTCCTTTAGTAATACAAAACAGATTTGTCGTTTAGCGACAAAACAAAAATTCACTTTTACATTCGTTTGTAAGTCGGATTCCCAGAAAACGGCGTAAATTGTCGCTTTTGCCACGTTCGATTTTTTTTTTTTTTTTCTTAAGTTGAAAACTTTTCTTTAGCGTAAAATCCGTTTGCTCGTCAACACTTTGCATTGTACTTTTTTTTTTTAAATAGTTCCTCGTCAAACTGTTATATTTGACGCTTCATATCTCGTCGCCAACTGTTGTGGTTGCAAGGTTGAACCACAATTAGTAAGGAATACAATGAAGACGCAAACAACACGGAGAATGCAATAATAAGTGTATTAAAGAAAAACTATATTTACAGTATGTACAAATGAAGGTGTCGAGTCAGAGAGTCTTGGTGGGAAGACATGTACGCTCTTCGGCGTCACGTCCGGTGGCATTTAGATAACACAATATTTATTTATATAAATATTACATCCGTAAAAATATATAAAATGTGGCACAAGGCCAAAAAAGGGGGAGGGAGCGGATAGGTCAACTCTAACTTAAAAACGGTCTCAACTTAGCTAGTTTCACTCGCGACCATCATTTACCAAAATACCACATTCATGCTATACATCCATCGCTATCACCATAAGAGTCCATACTATGAAAGCCTACTTAAAACCCATATGAAAATATGCAACGGGGGAGGGACTAAAAATATATATATACAAAAATAAAATGAGAATATTTACATGAAAGAATAAATTGTTAGTAAAAAGCCCCCCGCTATCACTATGTGGCAGAGGTGCCGGTTTGCCGGTCGAAATCGAAAACTCGAAAAAATAAAGATTTGATACGGGCCCCAACGCTTTATTTATACACACCTCCTTCGAAAATATCGAAGGGTGACCCGCATCCCGACAAATCGACAATCTGTCACCTAATTGGGGAGGGAAGGGGGATTTGATAAGGGGTAGAAAATAAAAAGGGGTTGGGAAGAGGACAAAATAAAAGGGGGGGAGTAATGAAAACAATCACACCCTAGCTAAGTTGTTGAACTTAAAATTCAACAAAAAAATCTAACAATGAATAAATAAAATATACAGCTTAATCCTAACTTAATTGAAATTTACGTTCGTTTTTCGAACCCAATATTCTGCCTAAGGCACGTCTAAGTACCACTCTAATCTAGCCCCAGCCGTTCTACACAGTCGCGCACCAGTCACCCATCTTTCACCAAAATCTGCCGGAGAGAGTCTCACCCTCTCGGCCCTAATGCGAGCTTTCAGATAATATTTGAAAATCGCAATAAGGTCGAGAGGAGTGTAGGTCTCAGCTCCGTAGACTGTCTTGTATCTCGTCTTCCAAATCGCAACTCTCATAACGGCTAGCAAGCTTTAAAAAGTTAAACGTTTTTGACTATCCATTGTCGGAGCCCAGTTGCTACACACATTAATGGGTTCCAGTTCAAAAGACGACGCATTAAGTATACGAACCATGAAGCCTGAAACAAGCCTAATCAGCGGCACGACAATGCGACAATAAACGAAGGCGTGACTTACTGTCTCGTCCTCGTCGCCGCATCTAACACAAGTCGGAGAATTACTCAAGCGCGCTGAATGAAGCCTCTTACTGACCCAGAGTGCATTTCGAATCGTCAGCCAGGTCAGCGATGCCTCGTCGTTATCAAGACACCTTAACCCAGGCGCCCAAGGCCATATTGAGCGACGCTCCCTCTTTGTCAAATCGAGCCCCTCAATCCTATCTTCACGAACGGTCCCCCTCACCATTACCCGATATAATGCCTTGCTGGACAACAGCAGAGTGTCAGAGAGGCCATCTGTCACTCTTAAAAGAAATTTCAATGCGCGTCTACATTCGCGATAGAAAGAGCACTCACCTCGGGGTAACCTATGTGCCTCCCCCTCGTCCAAGTGCACACTTCTCAAAGCCGGGAAGGCTTTCTTAGCGTCTTCCATCCAGAAGACACCGTTCCCCTCACATTGTGTACTCATTCGGATTAGATCAAAGAGCCGAAGTGTGTGACATCGAATATCGATGCTCGGCATACCCAAACCGCCCTCAGAAGGATGAAGGTAACAAATCTCGCGACGGACCATATGGGCCCTTCCAATCCATAAAAAATTGAAAAGAGCCCTCTGCAACTCAAGCAGAGTATCCGACGGGAGTGGAAGTACTGAAAGACGATATAGGATAATCGGGTAAATGTGAGAAGCACATACGTCCGATCTCCCCTTTAATGAAAGATTTCTACGGGTCCACAGACCAGCTGTAGCCCTTATCGATTTCAGGACTTCCGACCAATTTTTCTCCAGCTGAAGATCAGAACCAAACCAGACGCCGAGTAGCTTGCAAGGTCCATCTGTCCAGCCAAAGGGTCCCTGCAAGGAAACACCCTTCCAGGCACCGATGCGTAAGCCAACAGACTTAACGCAGTTGATTTTGGCCCCTGTCACCGTTTCATATGTTCTGATTTCTCTGCCGACGACACTAATCTCGGCATTGCTCGTTACAAGCACTGTTACATCGTCGGCATAGGCAGAATACTTCAACGTGGTGCAAGCACCTGGCAAAGTAATTCCACGTAGGACCGGATTCACCCTTAGCCTGTTAAGGAAGGGTTCCAAAACAAGCACATAAAGCATCGGTGAAAGAGGGCACCCTTGAAGAAGAGATCTGGATAATCTGAAAGCCTCCGACCTCACCCCATTCACTTCTACCCTAACACCGGGGTTCGCATACAAGAGGCGAATCCAAGAGCGGAACTGAGGACCAAAGCCGGCCACCGACAAAACAGCCTCCAAATACCGATGATCCACCCTATCAAATGCTTTGGACTGATCTAAATTGATCAGCGCGGCTTCAGTGTCGACTTTATCAATGATCAAGCGTATCGAATGCAAGTTATCCTGAATGGTCCGACCCTTTACAGCACAAGTCTGTTCAGGGCTAATAAGACCAGGCAAAACAAGTTGCAGACGATTAGCTAAGATCTTGGCCAAAATCTTTAACTCCGCATTAAGCATTGTTAAGGGCCGAAAGTTATCTAACCCATCCCCACCATTTTTGCTTTTGCGTATCAGCTTCACTAAACCCATGGTCAAGTACTGAGGAATATTCCCGTTCCTAAACCATGAATTAAACAAAACTGTCAGCAAGGGAACAAAAATGGGCGACATCCTCAAATACACTTCATAGGGCAGACCATCAATCCCAGGAGACTTGTTAAGGCCGACCCGCTTTAACGCTTCCTGAACGTCATCCTCTGTAATGCAACTTTCGCACCTAGCTGCTTCGGTCGCCTCAAGGCGAGAAAAGTCAGCCAAATAGGGGTCGAATTGTGCTAAAGACAGACCCGGTTCCCGAGTAAAAAGCTCCTGAAAATGAGAGCAAAAAGCCTCCAGAATACCTTCGTTTGTAGTCACGAGCCGCCCATCCGGTAATGAGACACGAGCGATATGACGATCAGCTGCATGGCGAAACTCCTCTGCACGCAGTTCAGCGTCCATGTTTGTTGCTTCCGCAGACATTCTTTTTAACCTATTCCTAATTACTAAAGCCTGATGTTCTTTGAAAGCCAAAGAATTCAGCTTAGCCTTAATTATAGTAACACTAGAGCTATCCCTCACCTCAATCGCCCTATCTAATCTAGACTCTAGTGCCACTTTAACTGCACTAGTTGATAGGTTGAGCCGTCTGCTAAAATCGGCAGTAAAGGACCTAATCACTTTTTTTAAAATGGCCCCACTTCCTATTCCCAATTACAGCCCCCGTCAATTCCCGCTGTAAGGTTAGTAGAAGCTGGTCCTGGAAGCCCTTCACGTCGAACAACGAAGTGTTGAGTTTCCAGTAACCATCTAATCTAGGCTTAGGTCTATCTAAGTTCACACGGACCCGAACGAGTCTATGGTCCGAGTAAACTATATTATGAAGACTTGGACATTCAACTACCCCTACATCGACTCCCCTAATTAAGAACCGATCGATATAACTCGAGAGTTGTCTCAAATCGGAACCGCGTCTAGCTGTCCAAGTCCATACCCTATCACGGTGCTTTTCATTCCGGAACTTGTCGAAAAGATCAAACTTATCGAGAAAGTCCCGAAATATTATAGCATCCCGATCAGAGTTAGTACCCCTAGGCCGATTACGATCTAAATCGGGATCCAGGACCGCGTTCCAGTCTCCCGCTAAAATGACCGTCCGAGTAGTATTCAAGAACTGCTCGATTCGCCGAAAAAAGGAACGAAGCTCAGAATGGCTATTGGGAGCATAAACCCCAACAAGTCTAAATGCTTTCCCCTTTATGGTAATATCCAAAACACATAGTCTCCCTTCCGGATCCATGTAGCAAGGGTCACACGACGCATCTAAAGTCTTGCTTACCAGCCAAGAAACCCCCCTTGCGGAAGAATTAAAGTACGCTGAATAAACGTGAAAACGCTTAGCCAACGCACCCAAATGGTCCCCTGAAATCAGGTGGGTCTCTTGCAAGCAACATACATCCACTCCGAGGCGCTGAAGGTCAGTAGCGACACGAAACTTGCGATCATTTGCCCTCAGGCCCCGCACATTTAGACTTGCTAGATAGAGAGCCATAAAGATACCTTAGGGTTGAGTTTGAGAAACGAACATGAAAGAGATCAGGATACCGACGGCTCTCCCAAATGACTGTTTACCCATTTGGTCGTTAATTAGACCATCATAGGAGATGCCGCCAATATCCTGAGGATACGTTAGTTTAGCTATCCTATACAGGGAAGGGTGAATTTTGATAGGTAGCCTTCTAAAACAATCGTTTCTCATCTCCATCAATTCGCTGGATTTGAAAATGGCAAGAGGGGGGGGGGTAAAATTGAAGGCCGAGTCCGCCTCCTCCAACATATCCCATAGAGCCTTTGCTTCAGATCTTTTTCTTATGACAGTAACCACTCTTGTTGCGTTGGGGAAGTTTTCGGGTTCTTCGATAGATAAGCCACCAACCTCATCGAATTTTAATAGTCCGATGAGGTTGGTGCTACGCAAATTTTTAGCTGTGTCGATTTGGACCTGGGTAACTTTACATATATCTCTTCCCGAGAGAAAAGTAGATTTTTTAAATCTCCTTTTCTCTAGGGAAAGACCTCCTATGTCTTCTAGGAGTAGGAGGGGGCATGTCTTCCATGGAGGAAGGGGAGGGGGAGCTAGGCTCTATGGGAGACGCCGGGGAAGGTGCAGGGGAGGGATGCTTTGAGGGGGATGCAGGTGGGGAGCTTCTGGGGGTATTAGCAGGGGACACAAAAGGCGAAGGTCTGGGGGATTTTTTTTGGACTTTTTGGGGACTCAGAGGGATTAATTTGTACGGTTTATCGATTATAGGTCCAGTTATCGGAGGGGGCATTGATTTGGGGGTCTGAGGATTAGGGTTTTTTTAAGGGGCAGAGTCAGGAGAGGGCTTAGGGTTATTTACATTTTTCAGCAATTTTTTTGCTTTAACGTAAGAGTCTTTTCCGGGGTCATTTTTCAACATTTCCTTTTCCCTTATCTCCTCCAAGGTTAGACGTCCCGGGGTTTTTTTTCCAGGTACAATGACCCATCCTTCCTTGTCAGTTACTTTATCCTCGCCTTTCTTAGCTGTCGGAAGTGCCGGGAATTCTTCGTCGGAATCTTCGCTTTCGGAGATTATTTGATGTCCAATAACCGGCGGTGCATCGATGTGAGCTCCTGCTCTCGATTTTTTATTTGAAGCAGAAGTCGTCTTAATTGTTGCTTTCTTTTTTTTGGGGACAATCCACTGTTAAGTGTCCCACCTCTTCACAAAACCAACAAATAGGTCTTCGGCCTGTGAGTATTATTGGTAGTTTATCTTCTCCTATTAGTAGATAATAGGGTATTCCATCATAAGACTTTTTGTCTACAAAGATTTCGAAATTCCATACTCCCGAGAATTCCTCGTGATTTACGTCGGTGATTTCGCCAAATTTTAGTAAGTAAGCGCCTATGTGCTCCCCCTTAACATGGAAGGGCACATTGAAAAAAGATACGGAAGAACGCCTTCTTCCCATGTACTCTGTTCTTAGTACATAATCTGGTGTTATTATTGGGGTTAAAGAAAGTTTGTTGCATGTGTCTTCATCCTGGAAAAGGGCCGACCAAGTATTGAAACCCTTAGATTTAATGAGTCGTTGAGGTTTGAAGTCGACCGTGTTAAGAAGTTTGAGTATTAATTCCGTAGAGGCTCTTATAGATTTTTTGATTCTTTTGTCCATAACAAAAAGCGTCACCGTTCTTTTCTGGATTTCCTCCAGTTTCGGCAAATCGACCAGCAATCCAGTCTCTGTGACCATATGGGAACATTTTTTGGCATCCTCCACGAATTGTCGTACATCAATATGGACTTTCGGTGGTTTAGACCACTCAGAACTTCTGAGTTCGGCGATTCCGTAGCCATCTTAGTTTGTAAGCACTACAGGCTAGAAAAGAGAAACAAAAAGTGGGGAAAAAAAAAAAAAAGTGGGGAGAAAAAAAAACTCCGTGCTTCAAAAATAACGTAACAAAAAGTTCAACAATAACGAGAAAGTTCAAATATTAACAAGTAACAAAATAACGGGAAGTCCAACAATAAGAAATAACACGTAACAAACCAATAATCCGGCGCAAAGTAAATGTGTAGACAGTAACAAGTGAAAATCACGAACGCATTTAGATAACACACTCGAAGGCCAACCTAGGCTTGCCATTTATAGTGTAACGTTATTCGTATATACAAATGAGTGGTTGCCACCACAACATATACAAACATTATTGTTTACATATGTTCATACATGTTTCGGTTTTACTCATCACAGAGTCAAACTCTTCAGACCAAAGAAGACAGAAGTGTACAACCGAAACATGTATGCACATATGTAACCAATAATGTTTGTATAAATAAAAAATTATACTAAAGAACAGCTCTACTTGTTATTGAGTACTTTCTTTATAAACACTGGAGTTTGAACGGATTTACATCTACAGAATCTAATACAATACGTATACTATATATATATATATATATATTCATATCTAAACACACCTATCTCCGTAAACACAATAATTATACCCAAATCCAAATACAAACCGCATTTTTCACATTTATACGTATATAGACAGACAAATGAATACTTTAGCCTAGAATTACGTTACTTACTAAAACCTGTAACTTTATACACCCCCATTCGTACAATGTAATATATATATATATATATATATATATATATATTAGTATTTCATGTATCCACATAAAATTATATATATATATATATATATATATATTTGTGTTATAATAGAGTAATTCCACGAAGAAATCCGGGTATGAGAGCTCAATGTGGTAAACAGAGCAAGAATAACATAAAATATAATAACACGAAATTACATGATTGTCGATAATTGTCTCAAAAATGTAATCGTCTAGTTTGATGCTTGAGGCAACCACAAGGTTGAATAAATTGTTTCATCGACAATTATGTAATTTTGTGTTATTATATTTTATGTTATATATATATATATATATATATATATATATATATATAACATAAAATATAATATATATATAGATATGTATATATATATATATATATATATAACATAAAATATAATATATATATATATATATATATATATATATATATATATATATATATATATGGGAAAGGAAACACCAAAAGATGTTTTATTTTTTCATGTATTCATCAACGTTTCGTTTTTATTGGTAAGACTTCCTCAGGATGATAATTTTAAGAAAAATGTCATGCAAGTACGTACAAATATTGGGTTGACATGATGGGTTAATTAGAAGAATTAGTAGTCAGTACTGGGAACGCAGGACAAAGATCCGGACTGAGAGAAGTCGGTGGCAGGGAGTGAAATTAATGTGTGAATATAAGTAAGTTAGAAGGAAAGTGTTGAAATGTGCTGAGAGTATGACAATAAGGGGAAGAAAAAAGAAAAAGCAAAAAGAAGGAGAAAACTGATATTAATTTTGGTGAAATTTAGTTTTGTGCAGGCAGTGTTGATGGTTTGAAATTAAACTGAGGGCAAAATTAATATCACTTTTCTCCTTACTTTTGGTTTTTCCTTTTTAATTTCCCATTACGTCGGATTATACTTATCCTTCCTTTCTCATATATATATATATATATATATATATATATATATATATATATATATATGAGAAAGGAAGGATAAGTATAATCCGACGTAATGGGATATGAAAGAGGAAAACACCAAGATATATATTTTTATATTGATCAGCGGTCTTTATTGTAAGACTTCCTCAGGATGATAATTTGAAGAAAAATGTCATTCAAGTACATCGAAATTGTGGGTTGACATGATGGAATGATAAAGAAAAGTAGTAGCCGTGGCTACTGTGAGCACTTCTCCAAATATAGCTCTTGGTTTTGCCCTTTTTCATTTCCCTTATATATATATATATGAAAGATGAGAATAAAAAAATAGGAAATATACAATATTTATTAGAACATCAAACGTTCAGAGCAAGGAACTTCATATCCTTAATCCATGGATTAAGGATATGAGGCTCCTTGCTCTGAACTTTTGATGTTCTAATAAATATTGTATATTTCCTATTTTTTATTCTCATCTTTCATCTCTAGAACTGATTGCTCTATTCAATATATTGAGCTTTACATATTATCACGATAGATTATTATTAAACGATAATACAGTTATCTTTAATTTAATTCAACATTTAATATATATATATATATATATATATATATATATATATATATATATATATATATATACTGACCAATATCTACATATTTCTATCGAAAAATGCATCTTTATGTTTCCATATTCACATTTATATATATATATATATATATATATATATATATATATATATGTGTGTGTATATATAGCTGATGAACCGTTGCTCAAAACAATAAGATACTACAAGCAGGCTGATTTTGAGTCAATCAGAGATCACATCAGTGACGCCCCATGGAGGGAAACCTTCTCACTCCCTGCCGACCAGTGTGCAAACGAATTAACGGAATGGGTCAAAGCAGGCATCGAGGCCTATGTCCCCATGCGAAAATTCTTTAGCAAGCCCCACTGACCCCAATGGTTCACCTTGGAATGTGCAGCTGCTATTTCTAAGAGGCAACAAGCATTCCGTAAATTTGGCCGCCATAAATCAGCTACTAATAGACATAAATTCATAGAGTCAAGAAATAATTGCAAGGCCGTGATAGATGAAGCAAAGAGAAGGTATAATGAGTTAACAAAAACGCATCCAGTCACAGAAACTAGGTACTCGTGATTTCTGGAAAATCTACAATAGTGTAGTGAATAATGGTCAATCAACGATTCCCCCACTATCAAACCACAATGATGTCGTATGCACGGCCACTGATAAGGCTGAACTACTTGCCCAGCACTTCGCTTCTAACTCTTCTTTAAACTCAGATAACCACCCCTCCCCAAATTCCCATTGCCGACCGAAGCCACACTTGATAACCTGGTCATCACCCCATCCCAGGTCAGAGACATCATAAAAAACTTTGACACCTCCAAAGCTTGTGGGCCTGATCTTATACCTGTAATAGTAATAAAGAAATGCTCTGCTGAACTGGCCGCTGTCCTCTCCAAACTCTACAATGCCTAGCTGAATCTTGCTTTCCTGATAGCTGGAAAATTTCCTCTGTGGTACCAGTCTACAAGAGTTCTGGGTATAGAACCGATCCTCACAACTATCGCCCAATCAGTCTGCTGCCGATTTTTGCCAAAATCTTTGAATCCTTAATCAATCTAGCGATAGTAAGGCACTTAGATAATGGTAAACTTCTATCTGACCGCCAGTATGGATTTAGAAAAGCACAATCTACTGCGAAAATCCTAACGGTCATCTCTGAATGCATGTATCATACACTTGACAAGGCAGGAGAAGCTAGGGCAGTAGCGCTTGATATATCAAAGGCCTTTGACAAGGTATGGCATAAAGGGCTTATCGTGAAAATACGCTCATACGGTATTACTGGGCAATTACTTAATATAATCAGATCCTTCCTAGACAAAAGAAAAATCCAGGTTGTCCTCGATGGCCGTTCATCTAAGCAAACATGACATAAATGCTGGTGTACCCCAGGGATCTATCCTTGGACCTCTGTTTTTCCTGATCTATATAAACGATCTCCCTGATGACAGTGTCTGAGATTGATTTATTTGCTGACGACACCACGCCTTACTCTCGCCATATTGGCAAAACCGACGCGATCATATCCGAGACATTGGCTGAATCCTTAGAAAATGACCTCCAGGCTGTAGTGTATTGGGGTCACAAATGGTTCGTAACTTTTAATGCCGCTAAGACAAAGCTCCTTTCTCTCAATAACTACAAAGAACCTCTCCAATCACCGATTGTCATGGCTAATAACACCCTACCTGAGAGTTCATCATTCAAACTCCTCGGCCTAACCTTCAAAGACATTGCCAAGGCTGCCGAAAAGAAGGTTGACTCCCTCTATCGTGCTAGTAAACTCCTCTCACCTGACATTATCCTGTATCCGCCCATGCATGGAGTATTGTTGTCACATCTGGGCTGGTGCATCATCTACTATAGTCTCTCCCTCCTTGACAAGGTCCAAAAAAGAATCGCCAACCTAATAGGTCCCTCACTGTAAACCAAGCTCCAATCTCTGCCCAATCGCCGCAATGTAGCATCCTTGTGCTTGTTTTACAAATACTTCAATGGATTATGCTCCGATGAACTGGCTACTCTGGTGCTCCCTCGACATAACTCGACAATCAACTAAATCTCATTCATTCACTGTGGAGGTCCCCAGATGTCGGAGAGCCTACTACTCAAATAGCTTCTTTCCTCGTGTTTCTTGCCTCTGGAACTCCCTCCCTGCCCTATATTTCCCCGACAGTACAGACATGCAGAAGTTTAAAACTAATGTAAACAGACATCTCGCTGCGCAGATCCCAATCTAGGTTAAATGCCCCCTACCGTCTCCCCTCTTCTTTTTTCTCAGTAGCCCCTTACGTCTACAGTAGCGTCCTGCCTTGTTTGGGGTGAACTATGTTAAATATATATATATATATATATATATATATATATATATATATATATATATATATATATATATATCACTACATATACCATGCACCTACATACACTTAAAGTGTCCCCACGCGCAAGGGTTTACATCTACTCTATTGCCTCACGTATACATGCCGTTTTTACGAAATCCCACAAACTGATCCCAAAGAGAAAGGTTCGACAAAAAGCGTCTACTCAACTAATAACCTTAATTCCAACCCTAACCCTAATTCCAACGCTAACCCTAACCCAACCCTAACCCTAATTCCAACCCTAACCCTAACTCCAACCCTAACCCTAATTCGAACCCTAACCCAACCCTAACCCTAATTCTAACCCTAACCCTAACCCAACCCTAACCCTAATTCCAACCCTAACCGACCAATCGTAAAAAGTTGTTACTCCGTCTTGTTTCTAATACTGGAAATTACTTTTTCTCTGTTCTTAAAATTAAACGGAATTTCAATTAACAGAGTTCCTTTCCAAGAACTTCCCGTTTGTGGAACGCGTTGATGTGGGATTGCTTCCCTGCCCCATATAACGTGATTGTTTTCAAGGCGAATAGCAACAAACGTCTATCGAGCCGTCTTCTTATAAGATCAAATGTTGTCCATCGTTTACAACCTTCTTCTAGTATTGAGCCATCATCGAAGTGAAAATCTCATTAACCCTTATCCTCAAGTGGTTTTTGGCCTTAATATGTGGGGACTCATCAGAGTAGAACATCAAGTCATCCATTTATCCCTTAGCTATCTATGTATATCGATCGCCCTCTCTCACGCAATAAAAATTAGTCACTCTTTAGTGACTCTCTTTTTTTCGGCATGGCCATCTAATTTACATATGTATGGCAGTACACACCACAAACACGTATGTAAATTAAATGTCAAATTATAAGTCGTGTTTATTTCTATATACAAATAAATGCTGTTTAAAATAAATGAATCTTCATAAAATTCTGAGTAAATCAAAACAATATATTTTTTGTGACAAAAGTATTAAAAACGTGACTTTTTTCTATAATTTTGTAAGTATAAAATCTTCACATACACGTGACATTTTTAGATTTTTAATTAAGTGATAAAGAAGAAAAACACGATGGAAAGCAAAAGTGACCGTAAAAGGTCATTTTTGCCTTCCACAACATTTTGGGTTGCTTGTTTTATACAAGATCAAACAAAGTTTACGTAGATATGAAAATCGGTAGTTCGCTTAAAGGTGAGATGATTTAAATAATTTAACAAAAATGTTATTTTGCTTTATTTTTTGCTGAATACAGATACAAATTATGGATCGAAAAAATAAAGAAAATAAAAAGCAATGAAAGGGAACAACTCGAGAAAACAGAGTTATTTCCCTTGCATAGCAAATCCAATTCTTCCATTTTGTTGCGATGATAATTCAAATATATGGCCAACGCCTTCAGATCCAATTGTAAATTGTCTTTCTTAAGAAGGCCGGTTATATAAAAAATTACGTCGTAGATTTGAAGGCAAGCGTTCTGTGTCAAAAAGTAATGTTGTCGATAAAAATGTTAAACAACTTTTAAAATGCATTAAAAAAAGAAAATTCAATTCAATTTAACACAATTAATTTATCAAAAAATAAAACAAGTATGTTTCAGTTTACCATGGAGAGAAAAGAAAAGAACACGGTCCGATTTATATTGGAACTAAACTTTATCCAATATTTAAAAAAATTAATTCAAAAAGAATAGTTGTGTGTTGTTTCTGAATCTTTTAATACAGAAACAACACACAACTATTCTTTTTTGTTTCTTTCACGTTGTTTCCTGGATTTTGAAGACTACAAATCGTTTATTATTTTGAGTTGAACAATTTGAAAACAATTTGATTTACATAATTATTATTCGACTGAAAACATACAAAGCCAAACAATTATATCGAAATTCCATTTTTAAATTTGATTTTAAGATAATAAAAAGTTCACTTTTACAAGTACACCATTTTTTTTTCATTTCAGCTTTTTATATATAAAAATAAATAAATAAATGTTTTTGATTTTATTTTGGTATAATTTGGAGTAGTCGGACTACTGTTCTTATCTTGAGCGTTATTCTTTCTTCAGGCGTATCTTGTCGAACTCGGGAATCTTTCTGTCGAACTCGGGAATCTGCACAGAATTTTGAATGGAACCCTTTATTTAATCCACGAGGGTAGCATGCTTTCATTCCGTCATTGGTAGAAATCTTCAGTGATTCGCAATTCCTAGTATCGCCCGCACTGAGGATTGAACCTTCAACCCTCAGAAGATTTACTTTGTACTTTATCGGTTACGTTACGGGTTAAGATGAGAACAGTTGTTCTAATAATCCAAACTAGCGGGACCCGTGTAAATTACACGAAATGATGTTTTCAATACTAATTATCTTGTTCCTAACCTATACATGTTTGAATAAAATATGATAAGATTTGGACTTGTATATTTATTTTTTAAAAATGAACAATACATGAAACAATTTACAAAACTTCTTTATATACAATATTTCTAGTGACGGTAATATTTCGACGACTAAACCTTACTTTGTAAATGTTTTCGATTAAATAAAATTTGGCTCCAATTCATGACTATTTATTTACTCTTACCCAGGAGTTAGGCACAAGGCCAGTTTTATCTTACTCCAACAAGTAAGATGTGCCCCAAGGCAGGTCGGGAAAGTGGGGTTTGAAAAGCCAGCGCTCGAGAAGGTGAGCACTCTGGCCATTAAAAATTGCCTGGGTAGCTCCATTGGCATTCCCCAGTAGGGGCGCCCCAGGCAGTAAGCAATAAACTTACTCGTCCCCAAAGAGGGGAGGCAAAGCCTGGGAGGGTGGACCTCGTAGAACTGCCCAGGACAGACCCATAGACCGGGGTAAATCAAGCCTCGAATGACAAGACAATACCAGTCTATGGAGTGCAGTATCCATCGGAACGGATACTACACTTTGATCTTAGCCAAAAGGCCAAGCCAATTCATGAGTAGCATACAAAGATTCGGAAGGTCGTTGCTTTTGATGTAAAGATGACACACAAAATCACACACGCTATTGTATTAATATGTGTCTTCCCGGTCTCCTCTCCCTATCTCTTTTCCCCTCCCCCTCGAAATGTAGAAAAAATCTTAGAGGTTGGTTGGGATCGAACTATAAACCAGTCGGGCCGAAGTCAAAAATACTATGTGGCTAACCGTTGCGCCAAAGGGAAATACTTGAAAATGTTTCGAAAATTAGGCGAGTTGAATGTTTGTCAAAATCTAGGTGCGGCACGCATGCGCAGAGCTTTTGCCGGAAGCGTGACACACGAAAACACACGCTATCGTATTAATATATAGATTATATAAAAATAACAAAAATCCATCTTTTTATTCTATAACTCAATTTTTTGTGACATAATTTGGTACTGTTATTGATGACGCGCCTGATTGCCGTGACTTCGCGTCGACAACGATCGGGCAGGTCGCGGAAATGCCCGAGCGCTGACGGAATAATAATACGTTTTCTTTTTTTTATCTTATGAAAACATTGACAAAATGTTACCCCCCCCCCAAGAAACAACATTATTTTTACAACAAAAAAAAATGATTTTAATCTATGTATTTTTATTGTTAATTTATTCGTCTAATATAAGACGAATAATCTTTTTTTTAAATACAGTCTTCCAGTTAGAGCTTGGCAGTTTGAATGCAGGGCTTGGCTATCGCTAAGAACGGGAGCCCTAACCCTAACGGGGACCATAATCATTTTTCTTTCTTTCTTTGTTTTATGTTAGCAAGAACAAGAAAAAGAAAAACAGCGAAACGAATGAAAAAGAAAACATTGACAAAATCCCCCCCCCCCCATTTCTTTCTACACATTTCATTGAAAATGGTTCATTTGACCCCCGCATCCCACTCTACAGTTTGTTCGGTTTTTTATCTTTTTATCGATGTATTTTTTTTCTTTGAATTTATTCGTCTTATATTATCGCCTGCAAGTCTTCCATTAACGCTTGGTGTTTTTTGTCTCGGCAACTCTCGGGCGCTTCCGTGACCTGCCCGATCGTTGCCGACGCGAAGTCACGGAAATCAGGCGCGTCATCTATAACATCCCCCATAACTCTATTCAATAAATTTGGCACAAAATAAATCAATCACACATCAGTTGGCATGTAGGGGGAAATGGGGGGGGGGGCGCTGAAATTAACAGAGGAACGGATGCAGTGGCCCAACACGTGTTCAATTTCGCCTTGAATTGCTGCGTCGTTTGCGCATTTACTAAATCTCCTGATCCAGAGATCCTTATCGGTATTTTTAAAAGAACATATCTTTCGTTTATTTCATTTTTATTCAAATCAAAATTGTTAATGATTTATTCGGAATTTTATGTTAACGATTAATTAATCTTCATAAAATCTGATTGTGAAAAAAGAATAAACGCGTGACGTTCGTTTCTATAATTTTGATTCAAATAAATTTCGTTAGTATAAAATATTCACATACGCGTGACATTTATTTTGTCCGAGTGGCACCCCATAAAAATATCTCAACGAACAAGACAGTAACCCTACCACTAACCCTAAGTCCGAGTGGCACCCGATAAAAATATCTCCACGAACAGACAGTAAGCTGGCACCGCAACAATCAGAAAACAAATTAATATTTGAATTTTTTTTAAATCAATAAAAATCAGACAGCAAATTAATAGGTGGATTGATTAAGCCTTTGGCCGCTTCGTACACACCACAACACATATGTAAATTAGATGTCAAAATAATAGGTCGTTGTTGCTTCTATATAAAAAATATATATTGTTAATAATAACTGAATCGCTATAAAATTCTGATTAAATAAAAAATATGTATTTTTTGGTGACAAAATTATAAAAACGTGATTTTCGTTTCTATAATTTTGATTCAAATAAATTTCGTGAGTAAAAAATCTCCACAGACACGTGACATTTTTGGATTTGAAATTAAACGATAAAAGACGATGGGAAAGCAAATGTGAAATATTTAGTATCGCTTTCTGTGTTGTTTTTTTTATACAAGATCAAATAAACTTTTTGTAGATATGAACATCGGTAAAAGAACTCCAATTATTTAACATAAATGTTATCTTGATTTTTTTTGCATAGGCACTCGAGATTGAGACAAAAATAATACTTGCCCCAGTCTAGAAGGTAGGCACAAGGCCATCAAAAGTGTGAGGCAATGAGGGTCGTTAGTTTGTGTTATAATTTGTTAGCTAGCATCATTGCAGTCACCACAATACCACATTTACTCTAGGGAATAAATTACTTAACATATCCATGAATGTGTTGAAAATCTAATACTAAACTTTGTCATCAGATACTATGGTTATGTTGAAGAGGTTAGCTCCCGACATGCTTCCAAATGCTATCAGTTAGTTTTGTCTGATTTTGCAGGCGGTGATAAGGCGAATTAATCCACCGTATTAATTTGTTTTCTTATTTTTACTGATTTCTTGTATTTAAAAAAAAAATATTTCTAATTTGTTCAGATTAGTCCGCTGTTCAAATTATCCGTCGTTTAAAAGATAATTTATTGAATACGCTATTTAGCATGACGTTTAATTAGTAATATATTTCAGTTATACTTTTTATAAAAACTGTCCGAATTTATTATTTGTTTCTTACAAAAGAAAACATCTCTCTTAACCCTACAACAAACCCTAAGTCCGGGTGCCCCCCCCCCAACTCCGAACGAACCGAGCAAGAAAGACACAAAGCTGCCACCCAAACTAAGGATCAGTGGTAGGATTAAAGGAATTTTTAAAAATGTGTTTAAAAACTCTACTTTTTAATCATAATTCGGTATATTTGCAAAATAAAATAAAAATAGAAAGAAATCCAAAAAAATTCAGAAAACAAAAAAATAAAAAATTGAAATCAATATAAATCAGAAAACAAATAATAAAAACATTGAAATCAATAAAAATCAGAAAACACAATTGAAATCAATAAAAATCAGAAAACAAATTAATATTTACAAAATAATAAAAAATAGAAATCAATAAAAATCAGAAAAAAATTAACATTTTCAAAATAATTAAAAATAGAAATCAATAAAAATCAGAAAACAAAATAACATTTTCAAAATAATAAAAATAGAAAAAAATAACAATCAGAAAACAAATTAATATTTAAAAAATAATACACATATAAAAATCAATAAAAATCAGAAAACAAATTAATATTTACAAAATAATAAAAAATTGAAATCAATAAAAATCAGAAAACAAATTAATATTTTCAAAATAATAAAAAATTGAAATCAATAAAAATTAGATAACAAATTAATATTTTCAAAAAAATAAAAAATTGAAATCAATAAAATCAGAAAACAAATTAATATTTTCAAAATAATAACAAAAAATAGAAATCAATTAAAATCAGGCAAAGAATTAATACGGTGGATTAATTAGCTCTTGGAAAATCAAACAATACAAATCGATCAAATTTGCCAGCCATTTTGGGAGTTAACCGCTTCAATATAGGCTTTTCTGCACCAGAACCCAGTTTCCTCGGCAATAGCAAACAGCACAACAACTCGTATATTTTTAAGTCTCGTTAGGCGAGAGGTTGCACCAAACATTGTGATGTCAGCAGAAAAAAAATACGACACTCAATCGTTTTCAGACGTTCCGGATCCGTAAGGAAGGGTTCTTATCTCAGTGACTGTTGCTGTTGTGACATCATTCACACGCCCTATATTGCTAAACCCGAAGCTTGGCGGCTGACAGCGTCAATTCTTACAATCTCTACCCAATCACAATTCGAGAGACGTTCGCTCTAAAGCGTTTACCTTACCAATGGTCGGAAGCCGTAACTCGCCCCCCTCCCTCGTAGACATGTTTCTGTCTCAGAGAACTGTCCCTATTGTTGTTATTGTTATATATATATATATGTGTGTGTGCGTGTGTGTGTGTGTCGCTCACCTATGTACAAGACTCAGGACAGACCACACGCATGCGAGCACACACGCACACGCGCACGCAGGCACTGCATCCTTCTTGGAGACGACAACAAAAAGCAATAAAAAGTATTAAATTTCAAAAGAAAATCTACGCACCCTGAGAAGCTGGGATAACCGATGAAATAAGGGTCAAAGTAACACGTACTTGACCAAGAGAAGATAAGAAATAAAAAATAAAAGATATAACATTATCAAAACACGTACTCACACACCCGCAAACCCACGCATGCGCAAAAACGTCAAACAATAACAAATTTGCTCAAATGAAACAACACTCTTTCAAATCGCTTGAAACGCGTTATATAAAATTATAAAATGATAAAACAACAAAATAATAATTAAATGTTGAAAAAAACATTTTACAAATGTTGGTAGCCTTACTCCTTTACACACATATATATATATATATATATATATATATATATATATATATATATATATATATATATACACCCCACATACACCCCCCACACACACAAACATTCCAACTTACTTTTTCCCCTTCAGTCTTGACCGCAGCCATCTGTTCAAATACCTCCTTCCTCCCTCTCCTCCACCCCTCTCTGCCATCTACATTATTCCTGCTCATCTCCACCTCTTTCTCTTACTACCAGCCACAGTAGTCCTTGCTCACCAACATCTTTCCACTTCTTCCCCACTCATTTTCATAAACATTCATTTTTCACTCCTCACCAAGTAAGGACGTCCACCCAGTAGAGGGCATTATTTTATTTTCTTCCTTTTTCCCAATGTCAACCCTACATGTGTTTGTACTTGCATGAAATTTTTCTCTATATTATCATCCTGATCAAGTCTTATAAATTAAGACGAAACGTTGATGTACACATAAAAACATCCATTTTTTGGTTTATCCTTTTTCATTTTCCCATATATATATATATATATATATATATATATATATATATATATATATATATATATATATATATATGAAACAAACATGAACGGAAATGAATAGTATTGCAAGATCAAGAACGAGAGAGGGAGATGTATAGACGTGCTATAAGACAAGAGATTTTTATTAGATGAAGTTTACACAAACAGAGAGTTCCAACAGTCTCTGTAACTACGGAAATAACTGGGCGACGCTAATTGTCCCAAGCATGCACCACATGCTGCTGCTGCTGCTGATGATGATGTTGATGATGTTTGTTCCGTTTGACTGTCGCTACTAAATATGAACGAGGTTGTTCTAGTAAATACTTTACCCCTTCTAAACCAATTGTTATCGAACTTAATTCTAACGGTATCGTGTGGTTTTAATTCTGGGAGTTCTTTTGTAGTTTTTGATTGTTTTCTGCTCGTGTGGCCTGCGAACAATTTTGTCGTGTTGTATCTTTGGGGGATTTGTTTTCAATATTATATTCATTATTTGATTTCCAAAGGATGGAGAACCATTCTGTAATTTGGTCGTGCGTAATGCTAAGAGAGCTAATTGATGTTCTTTGCCACTTTTGAATGATTTTTTAACGTCTTTTTTATTGTCTGAATATTCCTCCCAACCATACTGTTTGCTCTCTATCCCCAAATTGCAGTGTGCAACCTTTAGTGGGATCAACCCTTCCAAGTTTTAATACAAAAATGTTATTACTTTATTCAAAAACTGCACTGACACTGTAAAATCCGGCCAAATAAAATTGGCCTTATTAAAGAGATAGTTGAGTGACACAGCTTTGCAATTAGTTTCCCATCTGACCTTGGAATATGACAATTACACTGTGGCTGTGGACTTGCTACCCAAAAAATTATTGGATGTTCCCTTCATAATAAATGATAGTTTTAAACAGATCATTTACACTTCTCCTCAATATGATCCCGAATTTGTTTCTGTGAAACAATACCTTGCTGAGGTCAGAGCGGATTTGTCCGAATGGAAAATTTCATATCGGATAGATTTTTATTTTGAAGATAAAACCCCAGGTTTTCTGTTGGTCAGTCATATTATATATGAACAATTGCCAGTCGTCTTAAGAAGGGAAATTAACCACAGAGTGGGCACGAACTACCCTTCCCTTACACAAATATTTGATCATTACAATGATGCAATTCGTGCTCTGTCCAGACACAAAAAACATTTCCGGTTTACAAAGGGTAATTCCAAAAATGATAAAGGCCAGGCGAAGGCTTATGAAAAAAAGAATGGAGATGCTGCTTTACAAAATTTCTCTACAAGTTCTTCGGGAATATATTGCAAACTTTGCACAGTGCGTGGCCACTCCATGTTAAAATGCTCCAAGTCTTCGTCATATGAAGCCAGGTGTGAGAGGTGCAAGCAATTAAAGTTATGTTCCAGCTTTAAACATATAAGTGAGAATTGTTCGGAACTCCAGAGCCAATCGCCTCTCACTTGTAAGTTGTGTACTTCTAAAGCACATATAAGTCCTTTGTGCGACAGTCCTAAAAGGGTGATTTCCATATTTTCACAAGTTAATGAAAACGACATTATATTGCCTGTTGAGAAAACTACTATTAACTGCCTATTGGATACCGAAAGTCAGCGTTTTTATTTCTAAAAAAAAAGAATTAAAAAAGCTGAGATATCCTGACGAAATTTCCAATCCAACGGATTACCATATGGAAACTGATTCAGGTTGTCTTGAAGGTTGATGTAGGTAAGGGAAAACAACTCCCTATTCCGGTCTTGATAGATGATAAATTCAGTATCCAGTTTGAGTTTGGTAACTTCTCATGCTAGCAAAACGCCCTCATCTCATCTTGGTTGGGCAGTTCCATCTCCTCAAACGTCTTTTTAGCACTTTTTCATTCCGAATTCCATTTGAATGTCTTGGCTATATGTATATATATGTATATGTATGTATATATATGTATATATATATATACATATATATGTATGTATATATATAAAGATTCTGATCGTGTTTATCAGCTGTTCAACTTTCTTTATGATTGCAAATAGCTTTAGGTTTACCATATATATATATATATGTATATATACAAGATGTTTTATTCTTTGTTCTGTGCCTGTAAACTTATATCCGGCATCATATTTCCTGGGTATCTTGTTGAGTGGCATCATGGCTAATATAAACAATAGTAGTTATAGAGTCTCCTTTGAATATGCCTCTCTGTATTCTTATCTCAGTCAGTTGTTGTTCTCCAGCTGTCAGTTCTAGTCTCCATGTTCCCATTGCTTTCTCTGATATTTTGTACATCGTTATGCACTCAATTATCCATAGTTGCAGGATTCTTTCACTCAATTCAAGCAATGACTCCATTCTCGTTTCTGCTTTTTACTTTTTTCAGAATTTTTTTATCTATCTATAACACGTTGTGCCTCCCACCTTTCATTTCTTGTTATACTTTATGTCCTCAGGAAGTAGTCTATGATTATTCAGGGAGTAGTAGATCTATTCTCTCAGCTGTGCCGTTAAGACTTTTCACATGGTTAGTAAACAAGTTATTGGTCTGTAGTTTCATGGAATTGTTTTCTTTTCTGTGTCTTTTTGTAATAATTTAGTTCTTCCATTTTCCGATACTAATTCTCATTTTTTCCATTTTACTTCCTTTGGGTATAGGGATTTTGCTTTGTCTTCGTCCATGAATCGGTTGGCTTTTCATTAAGGGGCGTTTCTTGATAAGATACAGAATTAATCTTTTGTTTGATTTCCATTAGTTCTAGCTGTGAGAACCACCCTCTCTTGAGAATCAGTCTTGCTTAATCTTCTATCGTTTGTTCTGTTGCATGCTAGTCATTTCTCATAAATTTTTCATTCGCTTTTTAAAGACTCTTTCTTGAGTTTTCTTCTGTAGTAGCATTCTGTTACCAGTCTATTCTATTTTGTTGTCTATTTCTTTGTATGACTTTTTCATTTGTTGTTCTGTCTATTCCTGCTCTCCTGTAATTTTTCTGTTTCATTGTATTACCTAAAATTAGATAGGTCACTTACCTTTTTGTAGTCCGTGATCATCTTGTTCTAGAAATTAGATGAGCCAACATTCTCAGGATGCCGATCAGGTCTCCTATATTGGCCAGTTTTATTATTATTATTATTTAATTTCTTTTAAGCTGACAAATAATACGAAAGAGTAATGTTTGATGTTTCTTTATTTTGTGTGGAAGCGTCTAAAATGTTATGCAAAACTTAATTTCGACGAACCAAGCAAAGCATAAGGCTTCTCATGCTAATTCGTAAAAAGATTTTTCGTACTTCAGCATGACATAATTCCTTATATCAATCTGTGAACGTATCTAAAAATTCTCAATAAAATTTCAGTGTGACAGATTAGCAGACAATCAGTTCTTATAGAAATACTAATATTCAACTAAAAACTGGTTCCAATAGGAATGATGTGTCTATAATATAAGATACATATAAAAGCAGTGTACCATCCTTGGTCGTAGGAGAATTGTAGATGAAATATGTGTAACCAAGTCTTTATTGTAATGGTTTTTTTTTTACTAATAAATTTTGCCGCAATTTTTGTTATTGTTTGCAACATGATATTTATGAACAGAGTTACTAAAGAAGTTTAGTCGGTTTTATATATTATTTGTCATTTTCATAATAAATGTTAACTTTGCAAATAAAAATAAAATGTTATGAAAGCATTTATGATGTTCTAGTTTATCTTAATATTAGTTGTTCCTGTTTATCTTTTGCTAGGTAACGAGTGATCTATAATACCCGATTGTGGACACAAAATTTTAATTCTATCCAATCAGTTACTGTCAACTTTGTTACTTTTAATTTGAACGCTTGAGAAAACTTCGAAGTTTCCCACAAATAAAAGGAAATAAACCGTATAACTCGTTTTTCTTCATAATAATTAAAATAAATATGTACAATATGAGTATTTACTACTTTTGTTCGACATTCGAAAGTTACTTTTATGCCTTTTGATTGTTGAATGTTATTTCAGTTTTAAGTAAAAAGTATTGGAGGCGCCCCTAATTTACAAAATGAAATAATAGTGTAAAATCAAAACTTACCTTTTTACTGTGATTTTTTTAAACATAACACGAAGGAAAATAATAAAAACTCGTTATATTTCTGTTGATATCATCTCTTTTTTATTTACAGATTTAAACTTTCATAGAAAATGATGATTTTCCAATTCGGCAAAGAATGAGGTAAAGTGTTGCCTCTGTTTTAGATAAGTACTGACATATTTTTGTGAAACAACTTGAAACGTTCTTTTGAAGGAGTCCTGTTTTAGGAATAATGTAAAAACCTTTTGAAGCATAAATCTACATAGTGTCAGACAGACCTATTTAAAAAGAAAAAACAGAAATACACATAATATAGAAATGATAGATTTATAAAGTTAGTTAATTTGCATTTAAGTTAATGTAAATTTTTAAAACTGATGTAAGTACAGATTCCTGTAAATATTAATATCTACAAATACAGAAGAGAACACCCACATTGTTGTATATGTTAGAATATGTCTTTTAAAACGCACAACGAGAAGAAATCATATTCGTGTAAAGTCTGTGGATGTGAATTTTCACAGAATTCTGATCTAATACGGCACATACGAA
Source organism: Sepiola atlantica (assembly GCA_963556195.1). Classification (NCBI taxonomy): domain Eukaryota; kingdom Metazoa; phylum Mollusca; class Cephalopoda; order Sepiida; family Sepiolidae; genus Sepiola; species Sepiola atlantica. The sequence continues at coordinate 326,275 of OY744522.1, forward strand.
CACACACAGGAGAGAAACCGTATTCCTGTAAAATCTGTAGTTACTCCTGTTCTAGGGGCAGTTATCTTGAAACACATATGCGAACACACACAGGAGAGAAACCATATTCTTGTCAGGTTTGTGGCTCTGCATTTTCACAGACTTCTCATCTACAAAATCACATGCGAACACACACAGGAGAAAAACCATTTTCTTGTGAAGTTTGTCATTCTGCATTTTCTAAGAAGGATCATCTAAAAAACACATGCGAACACACACAGGAGAGAAACCGTATTCATGTAAAATTTGTGGTTATTCCTGCTCTAGGGACAGTGATCTGAAAACGCATATGCGAACACACACAGGAGAGAAACCATATTCTTGTCAAGTTTGTGGATCTGTATTTTCATACAATTCTAGTCTTAAACAGCACATGCGAACACACACAGGAGAGAAACCATATTATTGTCAAGTCTGTGGGGCTGCATTTTCACAGAAGTCTAATTTACCAAAGCACACACACATACACTTAGATTAGAGAAACTACATTTTTTCTAGGCATACATCTCAGGTGTATTCAATGTCTCTTTACAATGGTTTTCCAGGCCACTATGATAGGATACTTTGCATATGTAAAAGACCCTGACCAACAATTAAAAAAAGATCATGTCCTGTTTCCTGGGCACCCTCTTCATAATTAGTTTCGAGATTTGAATAACAATGAAGATGTTGACAAGGTGGAACTAATCTTCTCTTCTTCTCTCGTTTGATTTAGCATCGCATTGTCAAAGCACCAGTATGGTTGAGGAAAGCTATGCTTGTGTTTCATTGTCTAGAGAAGCTATGCCGGCTGCGCTTTTAGTTGGTCGTTGTTTTAGACATGACTCGATGATTTGGTCGACTTTCTGTCCAGGCTGACCACAGGCACAGACAGCTGAGTCCCTGAGATACCATCCTTTCATCGTCATGGCAAAGTGGCAGATACCGGACTTCTGGCAGTTGAGCATTGTCCACTGTAGATGAGGGAGGTCCATGAACGGTAGTTTGTCTGCTTCCACATCTTAGGTTGATCTGCTTCCTGCCATTCCTCTGTTTAGTGATGTTTAAGCCAGATTCGTTTTGTGATCTCACTGGGTGTTGACAGAAGGAGGTAGAGGGCATTCTCCACAGAAGGGGCATCGTGATTTCAGGTGGGCTTGTGGAGGGGGCTCTATGACGAGCTTATTGATGAGGTGGTCCTCATCGATGGTTGTTTTTTGGGACAGTGCTAGGACAGCTACTTGACAGCGCAGGACTGGTAATGCAATGCTGGCAAGTATCGTTTATTTGTTGACTAATGCGGCATGTAGACAGAAAATGTGTAAGGTGGTGTTGATCGTTTTGTTCAGCTTTATGGAGAAGCTCTTGCACCAAACTTATGGGCAGTACTTGGCTGCAGAGATATGCTGGGTGGATATGTGCAGTGTATTGGTTGGGAACCCCAGGTGGTTCCAGCTAGGTGGCGTATTAGAGCAAACCTTGGTGGACAGGTTTTCCTGGTGTTGACTGAACATACGCATGCAATCAAGCTTGCCCACGAGGAACGTCGAACTGGCCTGGAACTGAAGTCTGTTGTTTCAAACGATGATGTTAAGTCAGTTCACATCAGTTATGTTTATCTTTGTATTAGTCGTTTTTTTTCAAATTATCAATTATACTCGATTGGTGACACCAAATTTTTATTCTATCTATCGGTTATTTTCAATTTAAATGCTTGAGAAAAACTTCCAAATTTCCCACAGATAAAAGGAAATAAGTTGTACTACCCCTTTTCTTTATAATAATGAAAATAACTGCAATATGAGTATTTATCATTCCCATTCTACATTCAGAAATTTATTTGATGCTTATGAAATGTCGGACGTTGTTTGATGTTTCATTAAACAGTATTTATTGGAGGCGCCCCAAATTTAAAAAAAATAATAGTACAAAAGTCACTATTTACTTTGATTTATTGAAACATAAAATAAAGCAAATAATGAACACTTTTTATATTTCTATTAATACCATCATTTACAGATTTAAACATTTATAGAAAAATTATGATTTTTGAATGAGGAAAAGTCCTGTATCTTTTTTTGATAAGTATTTTTGTAAAACTTGATACGTTCTTTTCACATTCTCTTTCAGGAAAAATGTAGCAGCCTTTTTAAGAGTAAATCTATATAGCGTGAAAAAACGTATTTAACAAAAAGAAATACACACAATAAAGAACTTATATATTTATAAAGTGGGTTTATATTTAAGTGAATGTACATTTTCAAAACTGTATGCAAGTACAGAAAGTAGAACATTCCTGTAAATATTAATATCTGCAAATACCGAACGAGAATAGCACAATTTTTTATGTGTTAGAATATGTTTTCTAATATTAACATGAAAACACACAATGACCAGAAATCATATTCGTGTATTTTTTACATCTGCAATTTCACAGAAGTCTTATGTAAAAATTCACATGCACACACACAGAGGAGAGAAACCATATTCTTGTCAAGTGTGTGGCTCTGCATTTTCAAACAATTCTCATCTTAAAAGGCAGATGCTAACTCACACAGGAGTGATGTTGGCAGATTGCTCCTATACATCACGACATAATGGAATGAGCACGTACCTCCACTCGACCATTTGTAAGAAACTGACTATCAGGTGTAGCAGCAGGCGCTGGAAAACTCTACCTGAGAGAACTGTGGGGAATGAGACACACACCATCCATTATGACCATGAAATCTCAACAGCTACCTATCTGGAAAACGCAACTGTCAAATCTGACATTGTCATATGGAACAAGAGAAAGAGTGTCAACTTTGGTTGAGGTAAGTGTCCTTAATGATGGGGGCCTAAACAGAGCTGAAAGGGAGAAAATAACAAAATATCAAGGTCTAATGTCTTATATGAAAAGAAACTGGAACCTCAAAGAAATCTCCATAATTCCAGTTATCATAGGAGCCACTGGGCTCATGAAGAAGAACTTGAAAAGTATTTAGCAGGTATACCTGTTGAACCAAGTGGAGAGAAATCCAAACAACTGCACTCAAGGGAACAGTCGCAATCTTGAAAAGAGCTTTCGATTGCTGTCTGTAAATAGCGGGTGATCATACGGCATTTGGAAGAATTCCCCGTCACCAGCAAATCAAATGAAAAAGAAAAAATGGAGAGAAACGATATTCTTTTCACGTTTGTGAGTCTGAATTTTCTCTAAAAAGGCACATGCAAACACATGGGGGATACACCATATTATTGTCAAGTTTGTGGATCTGCATTTTTAGCAATTACTAATTTAAAGAATCACATGACAACGTTTGAACTACCTACTGGGGAGTTTGAATTACCTACTGGGGAGTTTGAATTACCTACTAGACACTATCCTCGAGTGTCTTCGGTCTCTCTGTACAGGGGTTTGTCAGGACAACCTGACATGAGGATACTTATCCCTGCAAGTAAACCCTGACCAAATATTCAAAATTACATAGTATCCGCAGCACAAATAAGATCCCCTCATACGAGGAATAGTGCATCTTCTCCTAGTGATGTTACCTCAAGTAACACCACGTAGCTGGATACTCCACCAGACTAGAGGAATTCTTGTCCTGGAATCCGGTAAGACCAACAGACTACAAAAAAGATATACTACTACATACTTGACTGGTCAGTTGGGGAGAGAAGAAATTATTCTTAACTTTTTTACTAACTCAATGCTTGAGAAAAAAAAGGAGAATTTTAATAGAATACTTGGGTATCTATGTATCTCATATAGAGATCAAGTGTTAGCCCCAGGAAGGGGCCCCTTGACTTCTGAGATCTTCGACTGAAGTAAAATTAAACATTAAGAGACATCAACAACAAACTAGACACAAAAACTCGGAAAATGCTTGCCTTAAATAAAGTCATTTACCGACATCAGTGTATGGACAGACTTTACTTACCGCGAAGAGAAGGTGGTCTGGGTCTCATTGAGATCAATCATGCCTACCGAGCCTCAATGGTCAGTGTGGGACAATATATAAAGAGCTCATGTGATCAAAAAATGAGAATGGTGAATGAACATCACACCAAATACCTTCCTCAGCAGACCTCAACAACAAAGCTAGTCGAAAATTTCAGTGAAAACACACTGGAGAACACTAGCGAAGAGGATAACAACCCAACAACACTGATCGGGCACGAGAAGAGGGAGGAGTACACAATAAAGGAGCTGAAGACCAGACTAGAAGGATGGCGAAATAATAAAAGAGCAGGAAAGTTCATTAGAGAACTTAACCAGAGCTATATCGACAAGGACACTTCATTAGAATGGCTCAAGAGTGGCAACTTCCAGTTTAATGAGGAACGGATACTAATAGCAGCACAAAACCAATACCTACTTACTAATGAATTTAAGAAAATGGCTGGTCTGAAAAAAAAAACCTGATCAGTGCAGGTTTTGCCATTCAGCCATTGAAAGTCTAAGCCATTTAATGTCTGGATGCAAGATCCTTTTAGCTGATGGCCATCACACTGCCCACCACAACAAAGTATGTAAATACCTACATTGGGAGATCTATGGAGAGATGCAGCTTGAAAGATCTGGGAACATGAACCCTCACCCATAACATAGAATGGAAAAGTGAACGTGTTCTATGATAAAGACATCTAGGTGGGTAGATACATGAAAGACAGGGCCATCAAACCAGACATTGTCATCTGGAACAAACTAGAAAGGACTGCTCTCATCATTGATGATATATTTATGTGTATATTCGGTTACAAGAAAGGCATATGCACACTGGAGAAAACGACAGAGAATTATAACAACAAAGAAACTCTTATCGTGGGGAAAAAGATCATACTAATTGCATTCAGTTTTACATCTGTTTTCTATGTTTGCATGCGTTAGACAGTTTTTCGATATTGGCTTCCAAACTTATCTCTGACCAGATCTTTATTTATCTCTTTTTCCCAAGTTCATTATTATTACTTCGACCCTTGTTTTCCTTGGGCTTCTTTCCTGAATTGAACTTTGTACCTCAAATGTTTTACATCTACTAACCCACAAATTCTCATTCATTCTTTCAATGTGGTCATACCATCAAAGTGTCCTGTTCTGCCACAATTTTCTTTATATTTAATCTTCTTGTGTAATGTATACTTGCGATTAAACCGATAAGTAGAAAAATGCCACCTTTCACTGTAAATGTCACCTGAAGCTGGAAACGTTACTTTCCTCGGACCGCCTGTCGTTGGAATTCCCTTCCTGCTCCCTTTTTATCCAACTGGTCAATTTAAATGTAATGTGAAGAAATGTTTTAACCGAACTCGTCACTTCGGAGTCTCCCTAAAGATCTAGCTCCTTATCAAATTAGCATTTTATGTAACAGTAACAATATGACTTGTCTAGGGTAAATAAATGTAAAAAAGATTCACAGGTTTTACATGGTAGAAACATATTCTTGTAACGTGTGGAAAGTACAACTATTTTGTAACTTCCAGTTGTCTAGCTGAAATTTAATCATCAGGAGTTAGAACTCTTCTGGAGTTGCAAACATGAAAAAAACATATTTCAACACTAAAGCACACTTGAATTCCGAAGCTCAATTCAGTTAAATATATCCAATCCAAAAACGAAAGCTTCTAAATTAGGCTTTACCAATTGTAGTATCGGTGGAATATTTTAGGTTTGTTTAAATTTCACACTTGTACAAGTTTCAAATTTCCATTTTTTAGTATAAGACTTACAAAACTCGTGTGACATGATGGTGTATAATAAAAAGGTAAACTGAATGTATTTATACGTCAAAATACATCGAACTATTTTCGTATTTCAATATTTTATAGTTCTTGACTGAGAAGCACAGTTTATTTAATCAGATGAGTGATATTCCTCAACACCAGATGGTGTCGTTAACTAATGGATGGAAAACTTTGTTCAGATCGTAACCATTTTGAAGACCCGTTCTTGACCAGTATGAAAGGATTGATCTGAAAATACCACATGACTTGTCATATGTGAACCTACAGATTTACATATCTGGAATATCGGACGGTTCTTCCAATTCTTGCAGATAGTAAAACTTTAAGAAAAATGTACAACACTGTAACGAGAAATTACTTGTGTTGCAGCCAGTAGGACAGAAAAAGAAAGATGTAGGCATTTTTTACGCAGAGTGCGAAACTGAATGACCTTACTTTTATTGAAACAAGTATTCACTATCTCCCACCTCAATTATTGTTCTAGTTGATAATATATCACATATGATTATCTAAGTAAAATCCTTGTTACAATCAGTTTGTTCAATTACTTTTATTTTCATTTCTTGTTGATTAATTTATATTCAAATTTTAGATTAACTGTGACTAATTAATAATATTAACGTTTTCGGTATCTTACAATTATGGTTAACCAAGTAATTTGGTATGACCCTATAATTAAGCAAATAACCATATATTTTATGAAATTACTTTTTACATGAAAACATTATTATTTTCAAAAGTTGCAAGTTTTTCTGTGTTACCCTCTTTATAACGAATAATAATGAACTATACAACCTTTAATTGACAAAACTACTTCTAACCTTCTGTACACAATTTGATTAAAATATAAGTTATTTAATTCATATACAAAACATTGTGGTAAAACTTATATAATAAAACGTATGCAAATCTATTTTTAAATATTTAACAATTAAACATTGCACATATTTAATTGAAGTTATATAACTTTTACATTTTTTGTATACTTTTTAAATATGAGTAAGTTTAAATATTGTTTTCGAGTTTAAAATCGAAATTCCTAATTTCAGTTGTTAGCTACAAATCAACAAGCTTAAGTAGAATTCTATATTAGACCAAATGAATTGAAATATTTATCCCAAATAAGACGTTTACTTTGCAGATACTATATTGTTAAATGCTACTGCTCTTTCTTCCCGAGTAAACACATACATTATCTTAATTTTATGTTGAAAATCATCTCCAGGAGTCTTCAGTTAATGAATGTAAGAAGTAATCATGACAATTTCTCAATCGAACTCCCTCAAGCAACTCTTTAATCTTTAGTCCTCCAATCCCAAAGGAAGTTAAAAGTTAATACCCAGTCGCTGCAAATTATTTCCACTTAAAAAGAAATCCTTCCTTCTCAAGTTAATCAACTTTCAAAGATTTATATGAAACATGTATTTGATTTATACTGCATTTATTTCATTCCAGTATTATTTCCTTAATTTTTACTTTTAGCCATTAAAACTTTTTTTTTCTTTGAACATAATTACTCACTTACGTAAATTAGAAGAATATTGCCATGCAGAGTAGTGTCATTTTTAAGACACCAAAAACTTACTAAACCTAAGTTTCCAGATTCCTTTTTCTATGTTTTACCTCTCCACGACGTAAAATATTTAGATACAAAGTCGTTTTTATAATTTATATAAGGACATCGAGTACTCAATATATATGGGATAAAAATAAAAAATGTTGCAGTAAACAACAAAAATAAATACTACACTTCTTTGAGGACAGACTAAATGGTACACTTTTATGCTCTTCCAAAGGACACACAATACTTGTTTGATGTTTATTATTTCCTATTAAACCATCTTTTTAAATAATTTGTGAAATTTAAAGAAAATTAATTATTAACGCACTTTGTAGAAAAGCTTATATTCGGTCAGATATAATTTTGAGCGTATCTTATTTGTTTAAGAAACAAATAAAAGATTTAAAATAATAATCTTAGAGCTTATTCTTTACTAAACAAGACAAATAAGTTTTTAAATCTAAAAATTCTTCATTCTGTATACTGTGGAAATTTCGATATATTTTCTAGGTAAGTCATCGGTTACTTCCCTTTGTTTGAAGGCTGTCAGTTTTTGCCTACGTGCAGGTTGAAGGTCATATGGATTATTTGCGTGGGAGTTGAGTAGGTTGACGCCATTTTGTGTCACGTGGTTTCTATTTTTAGCAATGATGCATTGGTTATGTCTGGATTTGATATCGGCGCGAAATTTGATCAGAACAGATTTGGACCCCAGGCAGTGAACACCTGTAAAAACTGTTTCTCCGTCCACATGTGGACGTTAAATTTTGTGAAGAATTTCTACTTGAAGAAATCTAAGAGATAGGATATCTCTTGCCAAGAATAGCCTTTTGTGTATGAAATATTTTTCCTTCGGAAGTTGTTTCAAGTCAGAGACTTGAAATGAAGAATTATGGAGAATTTGAACGAGATAAGAATAACTCCATGCACGAAATTGCCTATGTTGAAGAGCTTAGCTCCCGTGAACTGAAATACTTTGCTGTCGAGAAGATTCTAATCAGAGATTAAGAATCGTAAAGAGTGATCGTCTTTGCAACACAGATCGATTTGAAAGATATAACTTGAAAGTTGAATCCTTGCATTCGCGCGTGATGCTATTCGAGACAAACGATGAAAAAAGCAAGTATTATGTTTATTTGAAATTTGTACTGTTCTTGTGACGTATATCTTACGTTGGATTTGCTAAAAGAAAATTATTGAAGAAAAAGAAAAAAAAAGGACTTTCTGACAGACGTTTGATAAATATAAAAAAAGGTTATTTTTACCAAGAAAATTATGTCGGAATTAAGCACGGTTTGTCTATTTTATTACTTTTGGTTGTAACTTTGGTGTATAGAAAAAAAAGAGACTATTTGATTGATTTGTAAGAATACTGACTTTATAGTAAGTTCACGTTTTAAAACGATTTATTCCTTTTCTTAGATTGTGTCAATTTGTTGTATCTAACTTTAATGTTCAGAAATCTTATGTTGTATTTTTTTTTTTTTTTTGTACGTTATCTAGGAATAATTTATTTATTCCAGCTTTGGAAAAAAAGCAGTCCTAGCTACCTTTTTTTGTAAATAAAACTTTGTTTTAACTTTTATGAATATCTTGTATTCTTCCATTCCTTCTCTCTTGTTATAATTTCTTTTGTGATAATTGTCCTAGATAACGTGACCTTTGTTTAGAGCGGTTTTTCGTTAACACACACGAAAAATCCGACAATACTTTAGCCTAATTTGGACATTCATTTGAACGGTTGATAGGGTGTAGTATCCATCGGAACAGATACTACACTGTGATCCCAACCAAAAGGCCATTTTTGCTTCATGTTAATTTTTAATACCGTTATTCTTTAAACCTAATAACTGACGTAATTTCAAAGAATATCGCTATGTACAGTAGTTTTTGAGGCACCTTAACTTACTAAAACTTAGTTTAATTATTATGTTGTTCTATTTAGTACTTCTCTACGAGAAAAAGAGTTCGATACAAGGTCGTTTTTATATAAAGGTATCGAGTTATGGCGGCAAATATAGATGGGAGAAAAATATAAATCATCTCTGAAACGAAAATAAATACTACATCTCTCTGAGGACAGATTAAGTGCTACACTTTTATGCTCTTCCAAAGGACATTTAATATCCGGTTGGTGTGCATTATTTCCCCTTAAAACTCTCTTTCATAAAAGGGTTTGTAAAATTTAAAGATAATTATTTATTAACACAGTTCGTAGAAAAGCTTATATTCGGCCAGATATTATTTTGAGCGTCTATTATTTGTTTTGTTAACAAATAAATGATTTGAAAGTATATTAATCTCAAAGCTTCATCTTCACTAATACAGGAAAAATATGATTTTAAATCTCAACATTCTACATGCTGTATACTTTAGCCTAATTTTTTAAAATTCATTCGAACAATATAATCATTTATCGTTAAAAGATGATGAGAAAATAAACTCACGTTTCATTATACGTTTATAGAGAGTTTAATGCACATCGGTAAAGTTGTTGATTGGTTTTACACAGTGAACTGAGACTTAATAAAATATTAACTAACTCGCAATAAATATATATGAATATTATTTTCTAAATCCTAAAATTTCTATATCTAAATGGAAATTGAGCGACAGGTTTGGATAACAGAACTTCAACTAAACCAAAAAAAATAAGTAAAATACGTCCATGTTTTGAAAGAGAAACAAACATATCTCTAAAAAACAAAATAAACGTTTCCAAAATGCGTACTAGCTTTGAAAATAAGAGACAAAAATACTTTCTAAAAAACAAACAAGTAATACTTGTCGTTTAAGAAGAGAAAGAGAAATGTATCTCATCTTGAAATACAAACAAAAACACGTGAATTACTTAATCAAAAAAGGTAATAAGCACATATTTTCGTACTTATTTCTAAAGATAAAAATGGGTATTTTTTCAAATTCGAAAATTGAATCTTTCATTTGAATTTTCACCTCGACTCAAATAAATACGTCAGCAACCTTTCACAAGTACATATTAGCTTTTTAAAGAACTCGGTGCTTGTGTAAAACAATGAGGCAGACATATAGAGTAATAACTGGCGTGGGGATCACAAGCCTCTCCTAGATTTCGGGAGCGGACTGCTACAGAACATATTGTTCACTCTAGGTTGTAAGGTAAATCATTTCTCGAGCACGTCCTTGTCTCTATCGTTGTGTTTTGTTTGATGCTACTGGGTCCCCCGAACGAAAGGGTATTGCAACGCTTATACAGATCAAAGCACATATGTAAAACGCATTTCTAAAGAAAACCTGTTTTTACACTTACTTATTAGGCAAACATATAAATACTCACTTAAAATTAGCCAAATTTATTCAGTAGAATTTTAATTAGAAATAAATATCAGTTTTTATCTTATTTTGCTCACCGGCATTTATTTATTACTTGTCTATATGACAGATTGGGTTATGTCCCACTAATTCCGCTCGTATCAATGGCGGTCGGCAAAATTAAATTTTTTATTTTTTATATTCAATTAAAATTCTACTCGATAATATTTGCTAATTTTTGGTGTAGAATCTTGTACATGCCTGATAACATTAGTATATCAAAGAATGTCTGGGTTCATTTATTTGAAATGATTTTCACGTGTGTAAATGCATTTTTCATATGTGACCTGAATTTTTGGTGCACGGACAAATGCCCACCGGACAAAAGCCCGCTTAACAAAAACACACCGGACAAAAGCCTACCAAAATAATTAAAACACAAGAAGCGTAAAAATAAATATTTTTTTTTTAATTTAAAAAAAACTTTTTTTATTTTTTTTTTACAATAAAAATCATTCTATGTCTGCATTTTTTTATTTACACATGTTTAAATTTCATTTGTAAATACAGCATTCCTTTAAAAATTGCATCATCAAAAAGCACACACCTTTTCTACTACTAACCCTAAGTCCGGGTGGTAATACGAAAAAACTTTTTTAAAATGCTATGTATTGTAATACTCATCTTTTGTAAAAAAAAAACAATTATTTTTGAATGCAGATTGGGCGATCAGTTTTCCATATAATTTTAACATAAAATGATCCACCATTTTCCGGACATTACAACTTTTTAGGGCATTAATCAATTTTGGGGGGCGATGTGAAATAAGTTATAGGCGTTGTTTTGTGGGCGGGTGGTTTTTCTACTTTATAAAGCGGTTATGTGTGGTTTTACGACTTTGCCTGGCTGACTTCGGTTCAGTGGTAAAAATATTAATTAACTCCCCTAGAAAGTTTGAATGGCCCGGACAGATACTATCATTTTACGTTGAATTTATATGCACAACTAATCCCCTACTCTAAATTAAAAGAATAATTGTTGTTTTTTCAGTGTGTTCACACGAAATCGTCTAAAACTGTACAATCTCAGTTTGGGGGGGGGGTACTTTTATATTTCCTTTTATATATTATAATATCCAAGATTGGGGGGGGGTACTTTTATATTTCCTTTTATATATTATAATATCCAAGACTTTGATAAACTTATTGTGAGATTTTCATCTATATTTTTCTTTCGTACCATTTTTTCTATTTATCAACTCGGTGTCATTGAATTAAATTAAGTGAAAATATCTACATGAGAGATAGTTTAGCAGTCATAAGTTTTCAGATTCTCTATTGAAAATTGATTTATATAATTTCGAAACGAAATAAACATTAGATTTAAATAATTTAAAACCTAAAAGATACAAACAAACATTAATTCCGCAGGTGACGCCTGTTGCGTCGGTAGCTTCCGCTGGGTGTCTCGACCATGTAGGAACGTTAATCTAGGCGTTGGTTCACAACGCCCTTTTCCCATACTCTGTCGCCTTTCTTGTATTGACACATCCTGATGACCTCGCCTTGGGTCAGTGCCGGTAGGTTGTGTGTACGACGATTGTAGTACTCTGCCTGAAAGCATTGCTTACGCTCGAGGGGCATTTTATCCTTTTCCCCCTGGTTTGTGGACCTGGGTTTCAGCAGGTTGTTGCTCAGGGGCAAAAGTGAGCGTGTGCATCGTTTCAGCAGGCGCTGAGAGTGGCTGCTTCCCATATGTTGTGTAGGGGTATTTCTGAAGTGCCAGGAACTGGTCGGTGCCAGTGTCTTTGTTCTTCCGCATGGGGCGTTTTGCACTTTTCACAGCGGATTCCGCCTTTCCATTAGCTTGCTGGTTTCCGGAGCTTGCCATGAGATATTCGAAGTTCTATATCTCTGAGAAGTGTTTAAAAGCTGATGAGGTGAACTGGGGTCCAGCGTCGAAGATCACTTGGCAGGGGATCCCATATCTCGCTAAGTGTGCCTTCAACTTGCGGATGATGGTTGAGGTTGCTGTGTCTTCTAATCGATCTATCTCCCAGAAGTTTGAGAAATAATCGACAGTTATGAAGTACTCCACCGTCTCACTTCAAACAAATCAATGCCACCTTTCTGTCATTGCCGATCAGGTATATCATGCGGCATCAAAGTTTCTTTCGGTTGCTCTGTGTCGAACTTGCAGCAGGTTTCACAAGTGGAGATATATTCCCGTATCTCCGATTACATTCCCGGCCCGAAAACACATTCTCTGGCGCGGCATAGGAATCCATCTATGCCAACATGTGAGGAGAGAATTAAGCGTTTGATGTCACTCCGGAGACTGAGTGAAATTAGTATTCGGTCGGTCTTGAAGATAAATCCATCTTGAACTGACATCTCATCACGGGTGTGTAAATATGGATGCAGCACAGCAGGAAGGTCTATTTTCTCGGTTGACCAACCCTGTACTATTGTCTTCCTGAGTTTGTCACATACCTCATCTTTATTCGTTGCTTTCCAGATCTGAGTCAGCCTTTCATCCAGGATGGGTAGAAAGCTAACCATGTTGACAAGCTCGAATTCGACTTGATGGTTCTTTTCGGTTGTCATGTATGATCGCGATAGCATATCAGCGATATACATGTGTGTTCCTTTTAAGTACACGACGTCGATGTCATACTTCTGAGTTCGCAATAAAATTCCTTGTAATCGTTTAGGGGCTTTTGCAAGGGTTTTTTTTCACTATAGCTTCAAGTGGTTTATCATCTGTGTGTATCTCTGTTCGTCTGCCATAAGTGTATTGGTGGAATTTCTCCTGTGAGAACTTAATCGCCAACATTTCCTTTTCGATTTAGGCGTATCTCTGATCGGTATCAGTCAGCACTCTGCTTGCATATGCGACTGGCTTGCTTTGTTGTAGTAATGCTGCGCTAAGTCCTTCTGAGCTGGCTTATCACTGAATTGTGAGGGCCATTTTCGGATCGTAGTAAGCGAGTACAGATGCTTTAGTGACTGTTCGCTTCATTTCTGCGAATGCGGTATCTCGTGCTCGCGACCATATCCATGGGACATCCTTGCGTATCAGTTGCCGTATGGGCTCCAGGACGGTCGACAATCATAGTAGGAACCTTGCTAGGTAGTTGACCATACCACAGAGTCTCTGTATCTCTTCAATCGATGTGGGCCGTTTTAGTTTGGTGATCGCGTCAATTTTAGAAGGGTCTGGGTGTAGCCCATCACTGGCAATGAGGTGACCCATGAAACTTATGGCAGTCTTTTATACTTTTGCCTTTCCTCGGTTCAGCTTCATTCCTTTCTCTCGACACCGTTGTAGAAGTGCTTCCAGGTTTGCATCATGGTTTAAGGAGGCTGGTTGTAGGTCATCTCCTGAACCGAATGCAATTATATCGTCGGCGACGCATGCAACTCCATGTAGACCGTCTACTGCTTGATGGGGACGTTTTTGGAATATTTCAGAGCTCACACAAAGTATTTTGCATTTGTTAACTTGAGTAGTACTTCCTCTATGGTAGGTAGTTGGTGTCGCTCGCGCTTCAGCGCTTTGTTTAGCGGTCTTGGATCGATGCAGATACGAATATCCTCTGACTTCTTTGTGGCCATAATCATTCGACTATTCCAGTCTGTTGGTTCGTCGACAGGGGTGATAACTCCGAGGTTTTCTAACCTTTTCAATTCGTCGTTCACTGGGGGAATCATAGATATTGTATACGTCCAGCTGGGACAGTATGGGGTGTTATGGTGGGGTCTAACTGTAGGTTCACTTGACCTGGCATTGACCCCAGTTCGCCGCTAAAATCGTTCGAGTACTATGTAATCCGTTGCTCACAGACTGGGTCTGAGTGAAAATTAGCGATGTTGTCATAATGTACCGTTATTAAGTTCATCTGTTCACTCGCCCGTTTCCCCAGGAATGGGGTTAGGTTTACTTTAACCACCGTGAACTCAACAGAGTACTTTTTCGTGTTCTTGAGGTTGCACAAAATAATCCTGCATCTACCGAGCGGTACGAGTTCGGTCGTATTCCACATCTGTAACTTCTTAGACCCTGGTTACAGATTAACATAGCACACATATTTCAGTGGAATTACATTAACAGTAGCACCACAGTCAACTTGGAATTTTACCTGTTTATGGTCTAGTGTCATTCGAGCATAAATGGTTCTGTTGTTTTTTCTCCTCTCTTGGAGTTGACACTTAGTACGTAGAAGAGTCAGAGTCGGACACTATTCGATTCACATCGTGTCTTGGTTTTGACGGTCTTACTATCTCACCACGCCGCTTTTCCGGGCATTTCAGTGCAAAGTGTTTTTTGTGACTGCAAAGGTTGCAGTTCTGTCCCCATGCAAGACATACTTCTTTTCTTTTGCCATACCTTCTGCCACAGAAATTACAGTCTATTTGCCCGCACTTCTTTTCTTTTTTTATAACCTGGGCCTTGGACTTTGTTAATCCATTCTTGTTGGTCAGGATTAATTATTTTTAGCCGTGTCTTCGTTGTTTCACAGCTATGGCATATGTCAACACTTTGCTGAAATGTTAGCGCCGTATTTTGCAGCAGTCTTTTACGGACATGGTTATCTCTTACTCCTAACACGATACGGTCACGCAGTAGAGGGTCATGTAAACAATCACAAAAAATTGCACGATTTAGCTAAGTTGCGTAGTGCCGTAATGTAGGAGTCGATAATCTCACCTGGTCTCTTTTGTTGAAGAGGTATCGCTCATAGGTCTCATTCTTCTGTCCTATGAAGTTGTGGCCGAATTTGGCTATCATCGTATCGACGTCATCTTTGTCTTCGGTGGGGGCAAAGTGAAACCCGTTGTGGATATTAAGGGCGTCTGGTCCGACTGCGTGTAGAAACAACGCTGTTAGGTACTGTTTATCCTGGTCTGCTAGTTTGGCGATAGTACAGTAGTTCTTCCACATCTGTTTTCATAATTTCAACGCTTCCGCGGGATCGGTTTTAGTATCCAAACTGCTTGGGGGAATTATGTTTGCTCGAAAACTTTCCGCCATCTTTTTCACACGAGGGACGTTGTTGATAGTTTGTAGTAGTAGTTGTAGCACTGTCCGTCACTTGGGAAGGAGATAAAGCTTCACCGGTTCTCGTTCTGACGATGATTTTGTGTTTCGGGTTTTGAGACGTGTTTTACACCGCTGCCACCATGTTACATTACGATGTATTTAATAAGTAAAGAAAACACAAGTGTAGAAGAGAGATAAGACATACTGGCCGAAGCCAGACTTTATCCAAGAGGTCGGAAACAGATGCAGATGCATGCAGGGAGTAACAGGGAAAACGGAAGGGTTATAGTCCAACGTACATGGGTGGGGAGCATAATGTAACAGTTACTTTACTTTTTCCAAGCACACAGTTTCCCCCTAAACACATAGGTGAAGACCGTTTTGATCGAGTCGACACTTTTTTTGATTGGAGAAATTTTGAGGGAATTTCACTCTTACCCTGTTTCTTCTATTGTGACCTCACCTTTTCTAAGCAGACGGTGACCCCTTAAGGATTATTAATTTACTTTAAAACCATTGTTAACCTGTTCCTGCTATTGTGATTTTATTCTCCTTCCATGAACGCATACCCTAAGGCAAGGGCGATCAACCTTTTCAGAGTGAGGGCCAGATAAGACTTTTGGAAGGAGATCGCGGGCCGGAGTAAAAATCGAAATCTCAGAATTACTATATTTTGTTTGCATGAATAAATTGTAGAAAAATTGCATTGAACACACTACAAATCTAACATTTTTCTCAGGACACTTCTATATGTGATGTTATAAAAGGCGTCTACGAAGAGCCATTTTGGAATGATCAAAAATAATGACGGGGAAGTAGCAAGTTGATCCAGCATTCGTTTTGACACACGAGGAAGGGCTTCCTCGTCTCTCGTTTTCTCTTTGCCTCTCTCTCTCTTTCTCTTTTTCTCTTTTTTCTCAGGCCAAAGATTTGAAATTAATAGTTAAAGAAAAATGAAATATACATGCATCGCTAATATTTATACATTTTCATCCCACTGTAAATCTTAATCGAAATTTGCTTTTACGCCTATGTCACAAAATGATATGAGTTTTACTGGGAGGTCCACGGGCCGGATTACAATAATAAAGCAAAGCAGTGAGACGGGCCGGACGCTAAGCTTTCACGAGCCGGATATGGCCCGCAGGCCGAATGCGGCCAACGCCCCGAGGTTGCCCACCCCTGCCCTAAGGGATATTCATTTACTGTAATGCCACTGTAACCTGTTTCTGCTATTCTAACGTTATTCCCCTGCCAAAAACACAGATCCTCCTAAGGTTTTTTCATTTACTTTAAAACCATTGTTACCCTTTTCATACTATTATAACCTTATTCCTCTGTCAAGCACACGTCTACCTCCACAAATGATTATTCATTTCCTTGTAAACCATTGTTAAACGTTTCTTACTAGTGTGACTTTATTCCTCTATCAAGCGCGAGGCTTATTCTTCTAATCAGAAACAACTGTTACTATCTTTTATAAATATGTTATAGACTCCTGTTTCTAGGAAGAGTCGCGATCTCACAGTATTTTGAAAGATAACCACCTCCAAGGACTAACTACCATGCACCAAAAGGATATTCTGACTCTATGAGAAACGTGGCAGATTCATTTTCTAGACACATTATTGTACCCAACACAGAAACATCAACTTACAAGCATGTGTCTGCCCTCCTACACATAATACAACACATAATTGCATATACACAGTTTGTATTAAATAAATCATCCATTGTGAACTACATCAACACATTAACATTCTCACATAAACTAAATCCTCTTTTTCTACGTAAAATACCTACATCTATAAATAATGTCTACCACCACTTTTTTTCAGACTGAGGAGAACTGACTGAAACAGACATTTATTTCACTTTACCAGCAAAAGCACAACGCTTCATCACTGACCTTACTGGCTCTACTCAGCAGCGGTCCTAAGTTCAGCACAACCCCAAAATTGATAGTGGATTCCTTCCCCCTTTTAACATTGAACGCGTCGACCCCTCCTAAGAAAAAGCTCACAGAATATTAGCGAGAACATAAGAAAGAAAGGAAGACACACACATAGCTGTGGACAAAAAAGAAACGAAAAGAACCTGCTAAAAAGAAAGAATATTCTTTAACTAGACGTAGCAACGTAATTACATGCAAGTATTTAATATAGAGACAGTTAAGAAATAAGAAATTAGCAACTTAGATGTTTTTTTCAATAAAATATTGCCATAAGCTTTAGTTGAATTTGAGGTATCCATTCCTTGTCGGTGGTCGATATAAATGTATTAACACATGGCTCTTTAGGAATGTCAACTGGTAAATGATATACATATATATATAAATATATTTATATTCATATTCATATATATATATATATATATATATATATATATATATATACAGGGTGGGCAAAAATAAGGGTCCTATTTTTTAAAATTCATAACTTTTTTATTTATTGATTTTTTTAATTTTTTTAGAAATGTCAACTGGTAAATGATATACATATATATATAAATATATTTATATATATATATATATATATATATTCATATATATATATATATATATATATATACATATATATATATATATATATATATATATATATATATATATATATACATATATATATATATATATACGATGTTATTTACTTCGTCTCCAAGAGGTAAGGCACAAGGGCAGGTGTTGGTTTTGATGCAAGTGCATCCACCATTGAACGAACTTGATTCCGACCAGTCACACGTAGGTCCTCAAGTAGCGTCATTAACCACTTAGTAACCGTTTCGTATATTAATATGTTAATATTTAAATGTAACAATAAAAAAATATGTATATATATGCATTTTACCTAACTACGGTTTCGTTGTTATTAACTGAATATAGTTATTTGTTACCTATACATGTTAAGTAATTAAGTATTGCACTTATTACTAAATACATATCAACATTTTTCAATATGCTAAAAGAGGAGATCGTTGTTTCTGACAACTTTATACCGTGCATCTGAATAGAGTTGGCATGTCAATTTGGTGCGATTGCTCATAACCGACTATGAGTTCCAAGCAAGTGTTTAAAAGGAAGATGGCAGGTGGGGCAATATCAAAACCGTAATACTGTGTCACGAGAATCCATTCGGAAGAGAAGGTAATTAATATTACAACATCACGACACACGCACACATTTCCACTTTTGAATGTCGACGATGATGACCAAATAGTGTATGAAGATTATTTGATGGAAGTGAACTCTGCCTGTCTGCACAAGCCAATAAGTAGAAAAACAATCAGAAAAGACATAAACAAAAAAATATACATAAAATATGCAATGTTTTTCGAAAGCTTATTTCACAGTTATGTATTCCCAAATGATCATGCTAGATGATAACACAATTCGGTTATTTCGCTTTACTCCATAGCTCACAAATCACATGGAACTCCTATCCGTCAGGCCAGTTTCTTCTCATAACACCACATATTTACAAATACCTCTTTTTATACTATACTCATATGCATTTATTATTTGCTTCTTAAGCACGTCATTGTAAGTTTAAATGAAGTGTTCAATCACAAACATAAGCGACAAAATTGATGTACGTAATAATTAAGTTATCGATGTTCTGTTTTAGTTATCTATATATTAATACGATAGCGTGTGTGTTCGTGTGTCACGCTTCCGGCAAAAGCTCTGCGCATGCGTGCTGCACCTAGATTTTTTTTAAACAGTCAAGTCGCTTTATTTTCAAAACATTTTAAGTATTTCCCTCTTGCGTAACGTTTAGCGACGTAGTATTTTTGACTTCGGCCCGACTGGTTTATAGTTCGATCCCAACCAACCTCTAAGATTTTTTTCTACACTTTAAGGGGAAGGGGAAGAGAGGTAGGGAGGGGACGACCGGGAAGACACATATTAATACAATAGCGTGTGTGATTGTGTGTGTCATGCTTACATCAAAAGCAACGACCTTCCGAATCTTTGTATGCTACTCACCTGGTTAAAAAGTACTTTTTTGTGTTGCTTTAAACTTAAAACTATTTTTTTATTTTTTTTTTATTTTGGCGTTTTTAAGGGCATTGTTTATTTAATTACGTTTTCTTTTGGTTGTAGAGAGGGCCAGTATTATTTTTTTTATTTATTTATTTTTTTTTGAACGGATGGCATATCAACCTTTTTTAGTAGATATGCGCAGTGTCCATCGTACACGAGTTACCATTTAAAAAATTATTTCACTCTTATCTAGAAGGGGAGGGGGCTCATAATAAAGCAACTGTAACTAACAAATAGAGGGTGCTTTGTAACATTAGGACCTGCGCTAACTTTGACACCGTCGTTAGAGTTAGGGTCAGTGTGGCAGACGATAACTTCGTCAACTTTTTCAGTTTTATTTTCAAGAAATAATTTAAAAAAACGAACACAACACGGTGTAAGTAAAAATAAAAATTTAAAAATTCCGTGTAATTTACACGGGTCCCGCTAGTCAAATCATTAAACGTTTAGTGTTTTTTCTTATATCGTTCTTTGACCTATTTATTACCGATAAGGTTTCTCTATTTTCTAAACAACCATAAATATTTTGTGATGAATTAATCGTATATTGATTCCATTGTGTATGTAGTTTTATTAACTTCAATATATATATATATATATATATATATATATATATATATATATACAAAGAGAGAAGAGAGAGACAGAGACAGAAATAGAGAGATATGGTTATGATGGGTTTAAAGAAATCCAATAGTCGGCTTGATTATATTAGAAGAGAATAATATGTGTTTATTTATGATTTTGAAATATTTTTTTTATCTCATGTAACCAATGAGAACAAATGCTTGGTGTAGTCCGTTCTAAGGCTCATCGGCCATTTGTAATCTACCGGTAGAGTAAAACAATGAAAATGATTATATTTAGAAGAACAAGAAAGCAACGGACAGGAAATTGAAATAAACTTTTACATTTTCAGTCTTTACTCTAATAAAAAAAAATCGTGACGAATAATAAAACGGATTACACCATTAGATCTAAATTTCTGTAAAATTATATATGATGATGCTGAATGATGATGATGATGAAATATATATATATGCATATATATATATATATATATATATATATATATATATATATTTATATATATATATATATATATATATATATATATATATATATATATATATATATATTTATATAGTGGCATGTACATATAATATACATATATATATATATATATTTCATGTTTTCAATGTGTAATTACTCGTAGAGGACCAACCCATTTCTTGTTCCAAACACCTTATTGTTGACTTAACATTACGGTGTTTGCTATAGTCGCCACGCTAGGCACTGCGGGTTGGCAACGCTATTTATCCATAACAATCTATTTATACGTAAGAAAATGGTACTACTCCAGGATTTGCGCCTAATTTCCGTGACTGCTCGGCAGCAGCGAGCCGACAGCTCGCGGAAGCGTCCGAGACCTGCCGAGTCGAAAACGAGGCTGTCGAGACGAAAACGAGGCTGTAAACAAAACTGGGAAAAGAAACTGCCCAATCAGGATGCTACAAACCAGTTTCTATCAAGCAACCGATAAGAATTGGAAGGAGACGCTAACACTAACTGAAACAAAATGAATTTTGAGCAATTGTGTCGAAGCGTAGAATCTCCGGAGGAGGTAAGTCATTTCTGCCAGCAGAAAGCTCTACTGCCCACCAGAATGCGGTGTACGCGATGCGGCCGACTTTGCCGGTTGACGGCAAGACGAACAATATCTGACAGATATGTCGGGAGATGCCCCACCCAGGAATGCCGGGCTTGGATTTCTTTACGATCGGGGACTTTTTTTCGCGATCAAAGTTTTTTCTGTCTGTCTTTCGCTAAGCGCCCCCCCCCCCCCTAAAACAACAAGCGCTACCTCTTCGGGAAAAGATCCTAAATTTCCTCCCATCCCCCATACAAAAATCTATTAAAAAAAAGAAATTGCAAAGAAAAAAGTAAAAACAAAAACGGTTAAAAAAACAGTTTATTCATTTCAGCTATGGGTTTGTTCATTTCTTTCATTTTTTTTCATAAAAAATATATGCATTTCTTTTTCTTTTCGTATATTCATCGTCTTATATTGTTGTCGTTTGCCAACCATCCATTTTTTTTTCACGATTTTGGCGTTTTCGACTAGGCAGGTCTCGGACGCTTCCGCGAGCTGTCGGCTCGTTGCCGGCTCGTTGCCGGCTCGCTGCTATCGAGCAGTCACGGAAATTATGCGCAACTTCTGGAGTAGTACCAAGAAAATATATAAATATATATATGCATATATATATATATAAACATATATATATATATATATAATCATGTAATTTCGTGTTATTATATTTTACGTTATATATATATATATATATATATATATATATATATATATATATATATATATATATAAGTATAAGATATACACATTCATTTTTAGGGAACTTGCGATATTCTGTCCTTGTCAGCCACCAACAATGGACGGTAACACAGTTTCGGTAGTAAAGGCTGTACTGCCTCCAGTTACGCGGTCATCAGTTTTTTTCTACGGAATAATCTAGGAAAACAATGTTTGCTCTTTATTGCCGATTAATATTGGCTGACTGTCCTAAAACTGTCATCCGACCTCGTGTCTCGTCTTTCTGTTTGGATGAGTTTCCTGTTTGTATTTCAGTTTCTCAGAATATTGTTTTCTTTTCACTTCATAACATTTAATCCGGTTTACGTTTTTAGCATTTGCATATATTTTCAAATTGTCGTCGTTTTCACTGTTCCTATTTCGCAACATTATTAACCTAGCCATTTCTATTTTTATATTGTTGTGGGATAGTTCACGCATGATATAGTTTACCGTATGCTTGTCCAAATTTACATTTGTCGTTTTTCAAACTCTTATCTATATTCTTATCTATATGTGTTTTGTATGGCTCTCCGTAACCATTTCGTTTCTTTTATTGCTCTCAAGTTTCGATTTTCCTTGCCATTTCCATGTTTTCTCGTTCACAATTTCTTTTAACCGCATATTTATAATAATGATCATAATACTGAGAGTATTATAATTATTACGTACTCATCATTATTCGAAACATGATGTCACAACACCTATTGTGCCTAAGGTCGAACCAGATACTTTTGCTTCGAGACGATTGTTTGGAGAGTTAATGATTATGACATCAGCTTTAACGTTTGTGTGCGGTGAACACGATCTCCACTTGCTATTTGTACATATATATATGACTTACATTGTCAATAAAATATAGTTGATCGACTACAACTGGAATAGTTGTCGTTTTCATGTGTCACATTTGTACGTTTCTATTTCGATATTATTTGAGCTGGTGAGTTTTTGAAAGAATACATTGCAATCAGCAAATTATTTAATTTCCATTAACCGGTTGACTTTTTGTTTCTATCTTTCATCGTTAATATCTGGACGTTCAGCTTTAATTTTCATATCGCTATGTCTGATGAAATCACTTGAGTTTGTTATCAACTTAATGTAAGTGAGATTATACTCCTTATGTTTATACAATGCTATTATTTTCTATGAAAAAGATATAATTTCTAGTTCAAATATATTGACCAAATCAATCGTGCCGAGATTTGTATTATTCAGCAACTAATATTCTGCAACCTGCGATGAAGTGGGGATTATTATTATTATTATTTGTAGTAGTAGTAGTAGTAGTAGTAGTAGTAGTAGTAGTAGTCGTATTATGATTATTGTTATTATTATGATTATTATTATTATAATTATTATCATTAATATGATTATTATTATTATTATGATTATTATGAGCATTATTTAGTGACTACGAGTTTTCACGCGAGTCACTATCACTGACCATCACCAGTAGTGTTGCCTTAAGTCACAAATAGTGACAAATAGTGTCCTTAGATTTCAAGTACGTTACGCGTTTCGGCAACCATTTAAAATAATTTGACATTATTGCAACAACCGTTTACCATTGATTTCTTAACTTAATGCGAGGGGGGGAACATTTATGAGATTTCTGAAAGTGTTATTATTATTATCTTCTTATTTTCTTCTTCTTATTATTATTATTACTATTATTATTACTATTACTATTGATATTACTATTATTATTATTATTATGATTGTATTATTATTATTATTATTGTATTATTATTATTATGATTGTATTATTATTATTATTATTATTATTATTGTATTATTATTATTATAATTGTATCATGAGTGTAAGAATTTAAAAGCTTAAAAAATAAAACAACAATTGCAGTGTTCGTTCGTTTTGTCTTTTTTGTTATTTTCGTCGGATGTCATTTTTTTTCGAAGGGGAATTCATATTTTTATTTCTTCTATGCAAATGTAATGAAAATATGCAGTCTTTCTAAATTTGTCTCCATTTCATGTTTTACAGGACGGGCACGCTATTTTCCAATTATTCAACACTCATTAAGGTAAGCACATGGTCATATCTTTCATGTAGACACGTCGTGTTGTTTATTGAAGTAAAATATTGAAGAATTGTTGACGTCATCCAACATACGACCGAATGCAACGATATTCCAATTTCATCTGAGATTTCTTTATCGCCAGTATGATAACACTAACTGCTAAAATGGCATAGATAATATCAATTGTTTAAGTGGCATAACGTATTATTTTTGATCACGTGGACAGACGTTTAAAATGGCATAGATTATATCAATTGTTTAATTACCAAAACGTAGTATTTTTGATCACGTTGGCAGACGTTCAAAATGGCATAGATAATATCAATTGTTTAAGTTGCATAACGTAGTATTTTTGATAACGTTGGCAGACGTTCAAAATGGCATAGATAATATCAATTGTTTAAGTGGCATAACGTAGTATTTTTGATCACGTTGACAGACGTTCAAAATAGCATAGATTATATCAATTGTTTAAGTGGCATAACGTAGTATTTTTGATAACGTTGACAGACGTTCAAAATGGCATAGATAATATCAATTGTTTAAGTGGCATAACGTAGTATTTTTGATCACGTTGACAGACGTACGAAATTGCATAGATTATATCAATTGTTTAAGTGGCATAACGTAGTATTTTTGATAACGTTGACAGACGTTCAAAATAGCATAGATAATATCAATTGTTTAAGTGGCATAACGTAGTATTTTTGATAACGTTGGCAGACGTTCAAAATGGCATAGATAATATCAATTGTTTAAGTGGCATAACGTAGTATTTTTGATAACGTTGGCAGACGTTCAAAATAGCATAGATAATATCAATTGTTTAAGTGGCATAACGTAGTATTTTTGATCACGTTGACAGACGTTCGAAATTGCATAGATTATATCAATTGTTTAAGTGGCATAACGTAGTATTTTTGATAACGTTGACAGACGTTCAAAATGGCATAGATAATATCAATTGTTTAATTGGCATAACGTAGTATTTTTGATCACGTTGACAGACGTTCAAAATGGCATAGATAATATCAATTGTTTAAGTGGCATAACGTAGTATTTTTGATCACGTGGACAGACGTTCAAAATGGCATAGATAATATCAATTGTTTAAGTTGCATAACGTAGTATGTTTGATAACGTTGGCAGACGTTCAAAATAGCATAGATTATATCAATTGTTTAAGTGGCATAACGTAGTATTTTTGATAACGTTGGCAGACGTTCAAAATGGCATAGATAATATCAATTGTTTAAGTGGCATAACGTAGTATTTTTGATAACGTTGGCAGACGTTCAAAATGGCATAGATAATATCAATTGTTTAAGTGGCATAACGTAGTATTTTTGATCACGTTGACAGACGTTCAAAATGGCATAGATTATATCAATTGTTTAAGTGGCATAACGTAGTATTTTTGATAACGTTGGCAGACGTTCAAAATAGCATAGATTATATCAATTGTTTAAGTGGCATAACGTAGTATTTTTGATAACGTTGGCAGACGTTCAAAATAGCATAGATTATATCAATTGTTTAAGTGGCATAACGTAGTATTTTTGATAACGTTGGCAGACGTTCAAAATGGCATAGATAATATCAATTGTTTAAGTTGCATAACGTAGTATTTTTGATAACGTTGGCAGACGTTAAAAATGGCATAGATAATATCAATTGTTTAAGTGGCATAACGTAGTATTTTTGATCACGTTGACAGACGTTCAAAATAGAATAGATTATATCAATTGTTTAAGTGGCATAACGTAGTATTTTTGATAACGTTGGCAGACGTTCAAAATAGCATAGATTATATCAATTGTTTAAGTGGCATAACGTAGTATTTTTGATAACGTTGGCAGACGTTCAAAATGGCATAGATTATATCAATTGTTTAAGTGGCATAACGTAGTATTTTTGATAACGTTGGCAGACGTTGAAAATAGCATAGATAATATCAATTGTTTAAGTGGCATAACGTAGTATTTTTGATCACGTTGACAGACGTTCGAAATTGCATAGATTATATCAATTGTTTAAGTGGCATAACGTAGTATTTTTGATAACGTTGACAGACGTTCAAAATGGCATAGATAATATCAATTGTTTAATTGGCATAACGTAGTATTTTTGATCACGTTGACAGACGTTCAAAATGGCATAGATAATATCAATTGTTTAAGTGGCATAACGTAGTATTTTTGATCACGTTGCAGACGTTCAAAATGGCATAGATAATATCAATTGTTTAAGTGGCATAACGTAGTATTTTTGATCACGTTGACAGACGTTCAAAATAGCATAGATAATATCAATTGTTTAATTGGCATAACGTAGTATTTTTGATCACGTTGACAGACGTTCAAAATGGCATAGATAATATCAATTGTTTAAGTGGCATAACGTAGTATTTTTGATCACGTTGACAGACGTTCAAAATAGCATAGATAATATCAATTGTTTAATTGGCATAACGTAGTATTTTTGATCACGTTGACAGACGTTCAAAATGGCATAGATAATATCAATTGTTTAAGTGGCATAACGTAGTATTTTTGATCACGTTGACAGACGTTCAAAATAGCATAGATAATATCAATTGTTTAAGTGGCATAACGTAGTATTTTTGATCACGTTGACAGACGTTCAAAATAGCATAGATAATATCAATTGTTTAAGTGGCATAACGTAGTATTTTTGATCACGTTGACAGACGTTCAAAATAGCATAGATAATATCAATTGTTTAAGTGGCATAACGTAGTATTTTTGATCACGTTGACAGACGTTCAAAATGGCATAGATTATATCAATTGTTTAAGTGGCATAACGTAGTATTTTTGATCACGTTGACAGACGTTCAAAATAGCATAGATAATATCAATTGTTTAAGTGGCATAACGTAGTATTTTTGATCACGTTGACAGACGTTCAAAATAGCATAGATAATATCAATTGTTTAAGTGGCATAACGTAGTATTTTTGATCACGTTGACAGACGTTCAAAATGGCATAGATAATATCAATTGTTTAAGTTGCATAACGTAGTATTTTTGATCACGTTGACAGACGTTCAAAATAGCATAGATAATATCAATTGTTGAAGTGGCATAACGTAGTATTTTTGATCACGTTGACAGACGTTCAAAATAGCATAGATAATATCAATTGTTTAAGTGGCATAACGTAGTATTTTTGATCACGTTGACAGACGTTCAAAATGGCATAGATAATATCAATTGTTTAAGTTGCATAACGTAGTATTTTTGATCACGTTGACAGACGTTCAAAATGGCATAGATTATATCAATTGTTTAATTGGCATAACGTAGTATTTTTGATCACGTGGACAGACGTTCGAAACAAATTGAAAACAATTAAATTGCATATTTTATTGGATTATGATTATTGTTATTGTTACTAGAACACACGTTCGGAAAACAATGACTGCGGGAAATCTGATATTTTTAGTACAATGTAAGCAATAAGTAATATTTCTATATCGCAATAACGTGTAATTGCATTCATTCAATGGAGTATTTGTATCGAGCGACCATAAACTAATTACACACACACACACACACACACATATATATATATATATATATAGAATATGAAACTAAAAGTATACTTTTAGGTAGAGTGAACCTATAGTGAAATGGTTTAACCTCAATATACGAGGTAGATCAATTATAAAGATAGATGAAAGAAGAGAGATGTACGAATGACAAATATGCATGTTTACTACAATAAGTATTTTGTGTTTATGTTTGTAATCACAACTCAGAACATTACTTAACGTCACATAGTGTTAAATAATACCGATTATTGTATGCATGACCGGTGTATTTCAATATAATAACCGATGAACATTAACACCACATTTAGTTTTAAATCATACTCCTATTGCTGATTTCACGTAACATCTCAATGATAGCAAACATATTATTATTATTATTATTATTATTATTATTATTATTATTATATTTTGAGTGGGTGTTGTTGTTATAATAATAATAATAATAATAATAATAATAATAATAATTATTGATATTATTATTATTATTATTATTATTATTATTATTATTATTATATGTTGCGATACTACAAGGTTATTTGCGATAGCTATCGAAAAAAGTGGAGAATACTGGAAATCTTGAGGGACTTGTTGACACTCAGATTCTAGGGAATACCGCGGGTTGTTGTCGTTCAGCAATCACTGATGATCACCCGTGTGAGTACAAATACTAATACTAATAACGATGATGTTTAGTCAGGTATTACTAAGTTATTTAATACCAACAATGTTTTGATGTTTTTCAATTTATGCGCCGGATCGGATTTTACATTATTTACCAAATATTTCTTTTCAATATAAAAAATAACGCACGTAAGAATGTTAGGTGCCAGTTTATAAAGATATGAAGTTGGAATTATTATTTAAAATTAAGTTTGACATGTTGCCCTCGAAGAGCGTTACACCAGAAAGAAGAGGTTTCACTTGGTTTGCTTCGTTTTGTATTACAAAATATTACTGGATTCGGCATGAAATAAAACGAAAGAGTTGATATGCCGTAAAAGAAAAGTAATTATTCCTTGTTTAAATGCTTGTGTATTCCAGAGGATAACATTTGATTTAATAATCAAAACAGACCCCTCTTGGCCTTTTTGGCTAGAATACAAGTGAGGAACATGTGTTGATATTTAACTTCCTTTGTTCTTTCATCGATTGGTGAACAAGAGATTGTTCTAGACTGAGGCAATTTTAATGTTTGTCACAATACAGAGTTCCCCTTTTGTCGAGATGCATTTTCTTCTACATTACAAATCAGGATTGTGTCTAACTGAGGTCTCGTCGGAAGGAAAGTAAACAGAGATTTTACTTAATCCATGAATAGAATCCTGATAGGTAATACCTTTTGACATCATATGCCAACTAAGTGTAACTGCACATTCTCTCAAAGATGTCAAATAGTGACGTGACCATCAGACAACGAAAACAGCAATAGAGAAGAAGACACTTTATTTACTGATATCTGAAAAGTATATCTAAAGTAATGGAAAAAGGTTATCGATTCCTGGAGATTTTATTCTGGTTATATAATTGCTTACCTTTTTTATTCAAAGCAAAAACTGATACGTCATGTGTAACAATGTAATACAATCAGGTGAACAGCATTTTAGAGACAGGTGAAAATACGGGTCGACACAATCAATAAATAACTACGATTAATGATCGCTTTTTTATTTTATTTTAAAGTTTGTATTTATTTTATACTAGATCATTCAAAAGAAAAACATATTTCTGTTTAACTCTGTTTAAAAATAAAATGAATAAAACCACTGGCAACTAATTAGCCAATGGTAATTATTTGTATAAGAGTGCAGACATTATGTCTGACATTCGACTTTGTATGAAATGAGTTTAGAAAATTGAAGCGCCAAATTCTGAAAGAAGTGTATTTAAAAGGGAAGGAAACTAATACCCGGGTGAACACGAGGTGCAGGTTTGGTTTCAGAAAACGTCGAATTATCGAATGGGAAAATCTCTAGAGACTGAAGAGGAATAAGGCGCGAGAAAAATAATTCAGCTTATTCTTTGAACTTTGTAGAAAGATAAACATATTTTGTGAACATTGGCACAGGAGTGCTCGTTTTGTCTAATGGATACCGTTGCGAACTATGGAATCGGATATTTGATCTAGTGTGCTCGCTGTACGCCAACAAGTAAGTATTCTACTTAGACATCAAATGATCTCAAAATGCTTGATATGACGTAACACCGATATAAACATATGACGTAACATACTTATAAACAACTGGGATTGAATAATTGATCGTTATAATCGGATCGAACAAAGCAAAACTAAAAAAAAGGAAATACGAATTTAGATTATCACCTTGTCATCAGTAAAATATGTAACAAGGGCGTTGGGAAAATGGATACGTCTATCTTGACCGCAAAACATTTCTGATTGCTTATTTGAAGATAGCATTTTTATTATTTGGATTTTTCAGATTACTGTTCTCATCTTGGATTTTATTTTCTCAACGTTTCAGACGATGTTACCCTCGACCTTTTTCAGGTGTATGTAGTCAAACTCGGATATCTTTAGCGAATTTCGAACACAATACTTTATTTAATTCACGTATGGCAGCATCCTCTTGTTCTGTCATCCATATTAGGTTTGAGAGTTGCAGCACAGCACATGATATGATTTTCGAGTCCTTCTCTTGTTTTCTTAGTCCTTTGAATTTGTCGGTGCTAGAAACGAACTAGATCGCGAACTACATTACGAACTACATCGACAAGATTTGCTGGAATTGGACTACCCAATCAAAAATGTGTTGGCTTAAAAGTTTTCCTTTCTCTAAAATCCATATTTCTTTTTTGTTTCGCTCAGTGTCATTTATATGAGATGTCACGGATTCATTTTGTTTTTTTTTAATTTTTTCCCGGCAGTATTTTAAAGTGACAGATGAAAAATAAACGACGAGGCCTTCCGGCCTTGAGCAGGCTTGTGCCTACCCAAGTGTAGGGGTATGTAGCGTTGGTTCTGGCTATAGACATGAGTAGGATTAATGGGAGAGTACGCCGACCTATATGGCTAGTGAATTTCACAAACATGATCTACAAATCTACTGAAAACACAGCTGGTTTGAAAGAAAATACCAACGCCCGATAAAGACTATCGAAATATTAGAAGTTATTTAAATGATATTTATCGATTTAACTTATAATTTCCATTGCTGATAAACAATCTTGTGTAATATTAAAAATTAATTGTTCATTTAAATTATACTAAAAGGCCACCCAGGTTGTCCGGTAATTGTTGACGATACATGTGTAATCTTGCTCCCTACCCTGAACTCTCTATTACCATTTTATAGTGTTCAGTAATTTCCAGTTCAAAACATTGACCTCAATGCCCGAGGCTTGTGTGACGAAATCTCATAACCCACTCAGGAATGCTGATCAAATTGTGCTAATGATACATATCACTCTAAAAAAATCTAAAAATCGTTCAAAAGCTGATGAACCGTTGCTCAAAACAACTATGAGCAGGCTGATTTTGAGTCAATCAGAGATCACATTAGTGACGCCCCATGGAGGGTAACCCTGTCGACCAGTGTGCAAATGAATTAACTGAATGGGTAAAAGCAGGCATTAAAGCCTATGTTCCCATGCGAAAATTATTTAGCAAGCCCCACTCTCCCCAATGGTTCACCTCGGAATGTGCAGCTGCCATTGCTAAGAGGCAACAAGCATTCCGTAAATTCGGCCGCCATACGTCAGTTACTATTAGACATAAATTTATAGAGTAAAGAAATAATTGCAAGGCCGTGATAGGCGAAGCAAAGAGAAAGTATAATGAGTTAACAACAAAACGCATTCAGTCACAGAAACTAGGTACTCGTAATTTCTAGAAAATCTACAATAGTGTAGTGAATAATAGTCAATCAACGATTACCCCACTATCAAACCACAATGATGTCGTTTGCACGGCCACTGATAAGGCTGAACTACTTGCCCAGCGTTTCGCTTCTAACAACACTTTCGGCTCAGATAACCACCCCCTCCCCAAATTCCTTTTGCGTACTGAAGCCACACTTGATAACCTGGTCATCACCCCATCCCAGGTCAGAGAAATCATAAAAAACATTGACACCTCCAAAGCTTGTGGGCCTGATCTTATACCTGTAATAGTAATAAAATGCTCTGCTGAACTGGCCCCTATCCTCTCCAAACTCTACAATAAAGGCCTAGCTTAATCTTGCTTCCCCGATAGTTGGAAAATTGCCTCTGTGGTACCAGTCTACAAGAATTCTGGAGAATAGAACCGATCCTCAGAATTACTGCCCAATCAGTCTACTGCCGATCTTTGCAAAAATCTTTGAATCCTTAATCAATCTAGCGATACTACGGCACTTAGTTAATGCTAAACTTCTTTCTGACCGCCAGTATGGATTTAGACAGGCACGATCTACTGCAGACATCCTAACGGTCATCTCTGAACACATGTATCATACACTCGACAAGGCAGGAGAAGCTAGGGCAGTAGCGCTTGATATATCCAAGGCCTTTGACAAGGCATGGCATAAAGGGATTCTCCTGAAAATACACTCATACGGTATTACTGGGCAATTATTTAATATAATTAGATCCTTCCTAACCAAAAGAAAAATCCAGGTTGTTCTCGATGGCCGTTCATCAAAGCAACATGACATAAATGTTGGTGTACCCCAGATATCTATCCTTGGACCTTTGTTGTTCCTGATCTATATAAACGATATCTGTGATGACATAGAGTCTGAGATTTATTTATTTGCTGACGACACCATGCTTTACTTCCACCATGTTGGCAAAACAGATGCGATCATATCCGAGGCAATGGCTGAATCGGTAGAAAATGACATCCAGGCTGTAGTGGATTGGGGTCACAAATGGTTAGTAACTTTTAATGCCGCAAAGACAAAGCTCCTTTCCTTCAATAACCACAATAAACCTCTGCAACCACCGATTGTCATGGCAAATAGCACCTTACCTGAGAGTTCATCATTCAAACTCCTCGGCCTAACTTTCACAGGTAACATGAATTGGAACAAATACAGTGAAGACATTGCCAAGGCTACCGTAAAGAATGTTGGCTTTCTCTACCGTGCTAGTAAACTCCTAACATCTGACATTATCCTGTATCTCTACAAAGCCACCATCCGCCCATGCATGGAGTATTGTTGCCACATCTCCCTCCTTGACAAGGTCCAAAAAAGAGTCGCCAACCTAATTGGTCCCTCACTGTCAACCAAGCTCCAATCCCTGTCCCATCGCCGCAATGTTGCATCCTTGTGCTTGTTTTACAAATACTTCAATGAATTATGCTACGATGAATTGGCTACTCTAGTGCCCCTCGACGTAAATTCACTAGACCAACTCGACAATCAACTAAATCCCATTCATTCACTGTGGAAGTCCCCAGATGCTGGAGAGCCTTCTACTCAAATAGCTTCTTTCCTTGTGCTGCTGGCCTCTAGACCTCCCTCCCTGCCCCCTGTTTCCCCGACAGTACTGACATGCAGAAAATTTAAACTAATGTAAACAGACATCTCGCAGTGCAGCTCCCAATTTAGGTTGACCCCCCCCCCAACCTTCTCCAATTTTCCTTTTTCTCAGTAGCCCCTTACGTCTACAGTGGCAGCCTGCTTTGTTTGGGGGTGAACTATGTAATAAAAAAGAAAAAAAAAGAATAGTCTTTTTGACTCATATTTGTCTGGGTATGCATGTGCTCTTTTAATTCACGTTTTATTGTAAATGATTTACCACAAATTTCCCAGAAACTTTACAAGAATAATGTTTCTCCTGAGTGTGGGTATGCATGTGTACATTTAGTGCAATTTTGGTATTAAATGATTTACCACAAATTTAACAGGAATAAGGTTTCTTCCCAGTGTGGGTATGCATCTGTATTTTTACATTAACATTTTAGTAAATGATTAACAACAAATTTCACAAGATGCTGGAGATGGGGCATTCTACCGGATGCCAGACATTCACCGGCTATTTCAGACACTCCAGCCTAGAGATCGTTTTAAGATTCTTACCGTCCCTTTAATTGCGGTTGTTTGTATTTCTCTTGCACTCGGTTCACCGGGTATACTCGCCAGATAGCTCTTGAAATTCTTCTTCATTAGTCCTGTTGCTCCTATAATTACTGGTATGATGGAGATTTACCTAAGATTCCAGTTTCTTTTCATGTCGTACATAAAACCTTGGTATTTCGTAATCTTTTCCCTTTCTGCTCTGTTCAATCCTGCATCATTAGGGACACTGAATTCCACTAGGGTTGCTACTTTCTCCCTTTTGTCCCATATTATGATGTCATGTTTAACAGCTCTGCTTTCTAGATATGAAGCTGTAGGGATTGCATAGTCATAGTAGATGGTGTATAAATTATTTTCAACTGTTCTTTCTTGTATATGCTCCTAGGACTTGCTGCTACACTGGATATTCAACTTTTTACAAATAGTCCAGTGAAGATATTTACACACTCCGTTGTGTCTCCCCAATGTGGGATCGCATGTGTAGTTTTAATTCATTTTTTGTAGTAAATGATTTACCACAAATTTCACAAGAATAAGGTTTCTCTCCAGTGTGGGTTTGCATGTGTATCTTTTGTTGCTTTTATTGTTGTAAATGATTTACCACAAATTTTACAACAATAAGGTTTCTTCCTCTTTTTTTTTCATTTTAATTTAGTTTATCTTAAGAGATCAAGGGGCCTACTCTTGAGGCTAACACTTGATTCCCTTAATGTTTAATTTTACTTCAGTCGAAGATCTCAGAAATCAAGGGGCCCCGTCCTGGGGCTAACACTTGATCTCTATATGAGATACATAGATTAAAATACGCCTTTATTTCTCAAGCATTGAGTTAGTAAAAAAGTTCAGAATAATTTCTTCTCTCCCCAACTGACCAGTCAAGTATGTAGTAGTATATCTTTTTTGTTGTCTGTTGGTCTTACCAGATTCCAGGACAAGAATTCATCTAGTCTGGTGGAGTATCCAGCTACGTGGTGTTACTTGAGGAAACATCACTAGGAGAAGATGCACCATTCCTCATATGAGGGGATCTTATTTGTGCTGCGGATACTATGTAATTTTGAATATTTGGTCAGGGTTTACTTGTAGGGGTAAGTATCCTCATGTCAGGTTGTCCTGACAAACCCTTGTACAGAGAGACCGAAGACACTCGAGGATAGTGTCTAGTAGGTAATTCAAACTCCCCCGTAGGTAATTCAAACTCCCCCAGTGTGGGTTCGAGTGTGTATTTTTACATCATGGCTTTGAGTAAATGATTTACCACAAATTTCACAAGAAAAAGTTTTTTCCCCAGTGTGGGTTCGTGTGTGTATTTTTACTTCAGGTTTTGTAGTAAATGATTTCCCACAAATTTTACAAGAATAAGGTTTCTCCCCAGTGTGGGTTCGCATATGCACTTTTACCTGACTTTTTGTAGTAAATGATTTACCACAGATTTCACAAGAACAAGTTTTCTCCTCAGTTTCAGTATGCATTATTTACACACTAATAAGGTTTATCTCTAGTATGGGATCATATATCTAGTCTTACATCAGATTATTTTGTAAATATTTTACTACAAATTTCACACTAATACGGTTTCTTGCTCTGTTTCTATATCACTTAACTGAGATCTCAGAAATCAAACAGCTCCTTCTTGGGACTAATACTTACATAGTGCAGGGCAGTATATGTATTAAACAAAAATATGTTACAGTAATGATGAGATACAAATTTCACAAACGTGCGCTTTCTCTCCAGTGTTTGTTTTTATATGTGTTCTATTCACGTGAATTCACATATTTCAGAAGACTTCTATTCTATATATGTGTATATTATACTTTCATTTTCCCCACTGTGGCTGTTACCTGTGAATGAATAAGAAATTGTATTTAACAATTACTTCAATAATGAAAATAGATATATCAATTATATCCAAAAATAACAGAAAAGTTTCATCCTGCAACCATCTTTGTAAATTGGTAATTGTTTGCATGCGTTTGGATAATATGGTTAAAAGAAGGAAAAACCTGTTGCCTGGAAGAAAAGGGAACACAAGTCACTGTTACAAGCTATTTCGGCTTTTGTGTGCTGTCTATTTGTGACATAATGGCGGATGCTAAGTTTGACCTCAAACTCATACCCGAGTTTGACGGATCTACGTCTGTGGTGGACTGGATTGAGAGAGTGGATCTAACCTGTCACTTACACAGTGCAGGACAGTATATGTATTTTTAAAGAATATGGTACAGTAAATGCTGAGATTCAAATTTCACAAACGTGTGCTTTCTCTTCAGTGTTTGTTTTTAAATGAGATTTATTCACGTGAATTAACACATTTCAGAAGACTAACAATTCTATTCAATATATGTGTCTACAATACTTTCATTTTTCTCCACTGTGGCTGTTACCTGTGAATGAATAAGAAATGTTATTTAACAATTAATGCAATAATGAAAATAGATATATCAATTATATCCAAATATAACAGAAAAGTTTCATCCTGCAACCATCTTTGTAAATAGGTAATTGTTAGATATGGGGTAAGTGATGTCTCTAACTTTAAATTGTAAACAGGATTGGACCACCTGCTTTAAAATTTCCCTAGTATAAATCTCATCTGTTAAATTCTGAATAAAACTTTCATTTGATAATTCAACATACGGATTCAGATTTTTTTGCACCTGAGCAAATGATATAATCGTTTTTATAAGCATAAAAAATAAAATATCAACGATATTGGATACAAAAATAAATGTAGTTAGATTCAGTAAAATTTAGTAGAACTTAAGTTGTTTAAAGCATTTCCTTACAGACTATAACTTTTCACTTTAAACTATATAGAAATGGCATTAAACATACCGAATTTGTTTAAAAAATGACACATCTTAAAACAGTAGTTAGTGTTTAGTTTAACTAGTAATGCCAGTCTCGACATGTACAGGAAGAGGGTAATCATACTCCTGGCAGGAAACACTAAAAATATTATTTCATCAGAGTCTTACCTGACACATGCCTCTGCATGTTTCACCTCTCTATTCCACACTCACAAAAAGACAAACAAGAGATAGAAAAAAATGCAAAATATATGTATAACATTAAACTGGCCAACGTACAATATAATTGAATATAAACTGAGCTGATGTACCAATCACAGTTTGAAATATTTGATAATGGATCATAAATTCCAGAAAAGATTAGATTTAATGTGGCTTTTTAGGGAGAAAACATTAATGTTCAAGAAGCAACATCAGCCCTGGTTTCCTTCAGGATGAAGGAACATTTTGGGTGTCAGGACTCAACCTCTCCACTCTTGTAGTAGGTCAGAGGTCAGTTGTTTACTTTGAATGTCTGAGACCAAGATAAAAAGGGCCAACAATCAACGCAACTCACCTGCAAAAAGACTTTGTACAAACAAATGTGACTAGTCTGTATGCAACTCTACTACATGCTTTCACATAACAAGTAGGAAAGAGAAGAATATTATATAACTGAATATTACACACTCAGAACTACTGCTTATTGTTGGCATTTATTGTATGTAAGTCTATAGAAATTATTTCTTCTTTATTTGTTGAACTGATTTCATATAAGGTCATTTATTTATAATGTAAAATTGCTTGTGCTTACATTTGAGAAAATGTGAACCGAAAAGAAAATATGATAAACTTCTACCCTCACAACTTATGCTTATTATCTACACAAATGAGATTCTACTTTCTTTAAACAATATATTTTTTAATGTCCTAACAAGTCACCAATTATCAAGGCCAAAAGTTCACTTGAGGATAAGGGTTAATTAGATTGTCAGGACAGTGAAACAACATTAGGATTTTAGATGATTGTTTAAATTGAACAAATGCGATTATTTCAGAGATATGCTAAACAAGAATTTGTAAAAATTGGACTTGAAAACGACTATGTTGTAGTCAGCAGGGAAGCAAACCCGTGGCATTGTGTTCCACAGACGAGTAGTTCTTGGAAATAAACTTTTGTTGTGGAAGTTACGTTAAGCTTTGGGTACACAGAGGAATACATGAAACTTATCTACAGTGGTTGTAACGAGACGAGTTTTTATTGTGAATGTTTTACAAGGGTAGCCATAGTTTGAGCTCAGTTGAGCACTTACCATGAAAATAATGATAGAGGTGAGAAAAACTAGTAATCTTTATTCTGTGAGAAGAAAGCTGTAGGAAAGAGAACGGGATATTTCCTACAAGATTTTGAAGTCTATTTTGTACTCTGGCAAGGCAGAAAAGTGTGCTCTGAGTGGCACCTCCCCATATGTGGCAACAGTACTCCTTAGGCTGTATCAGACTATTAAATAAGGAGAGGATTGTGTCAGGATTGAACTATCCAACCAATTTTCCAGCAACTTGATCAATAGATTTGATTTAAGTCTTCCATGTCATATCTGGAATGAAGGTCAGTACTAGAAACTTATTAAAGTAGAGGGCTTCCTCAATGAGAGAGCCATTCATTTCAATTTCAGCAAAGTGAGGACGGTGGTGAAAGGAGACATGTTTGGTTTTAGTTGTATTAAAAGTAACCAGCCACCCTTTTCTGCATTGAACTATGTGCTCCAGGTCGGAAGAGACAGAACAGAAAGATCTTAATCATTAATGCTCTTCGAAGTGTTGCCATAGATGGTTGTCTCATCTGCATAAATGCTAACAAAAATTAAAAGATGATTGTAGAGATAATTGATAAAGATCAAAAAGAGGGTTGGGTCTAGAATGGATCCTTGAGGCCCACAATCATTGATAGTATCTGTTTCTGACTTCTGTCCATTTACGACTACTCTTATTAACCTAACACTTCTTGATTTATCACAGATTCAAACAACTGGGATGACTGAAAAGTTTTCCAAAATGATGGGAAGCATTTCTCCTTTAAGCAATGATTGAACAGCTTTGTAAGAATCGGAGCTAGTTCTGGTAGCAGCTTCTGAAACACTATGATTGGAATGTTGTCAGCACAAATCGCCTAGCTAGAATCAAGATTTTTGATAAGTTTGGCAACATCCCACACAGATATATGGACATCACTCAGTGCGTTTACAATCATAGGAGTAAATTCAGGAGCTAAACAGCCCTGTTCACTATGGTTTGAATTTGATTAAAAGTTTATTGCACAGATTTTGGCTTCATCATATGCTGAGGAAATCACATCTGGTCCATTGATTATGGTTGGAATAGTGGTCTTACATCTGTTCAGAACCTGTTTGTTATTTGCCAGAACTCTTGGGAATCAAGCTCTGCTCAGCCACTCTAGATTTAATGCATTAGCCATAGGACCTTTTAGCATGTTTTTATAATTCTTTTGCAGTGGTTGCAAGCCGTCCTAAAATTAGCTTTGTTTTCAGAACATCTATTTCGTTTGAAGCAATTGAAATAGTTATTTCTGTGAGGAATGAAAGCGGCAAATTCTATGGTGCAGTAAAGCTTGCCGTTTGGTTATGTTGGAATTTCTTGGAGAATATGAAACTCTCAATACCAAAAATAGACTTATCAGTTATAGCAGATGCGACGATAAAGAACACACATTTTTACACATGGAGTAAGGAGAAATGTTTTATATATAAGATCTGAGGCTGTGCCAATCATATATCAAGTATCTATACACTCTGTGATGAAAAGGGACATCCAAGGTCTTTTTGAACTTTGTTTTGATCATAATTGAGACAACTGAGTGATCAGAAGTAATGTCTGATTTAAAATAATATATGGTCGCCAGTTGAGCTCCACAAATTACATTATTGAAAAAATACCCTAAATGCATCTCCTTCACTGATCAAATACAGAATAGACACTTATAAGTTCTTTTAAATAGTAAATAATCCATTTTTAACACAAACAGGTCACGAATGAGCATGGAACAAAAATAAAATATTGTTGACTAATTTCCAACTGCATTATCTAGATACGTGCAAAAATGGCCGTAGCTTGTACTGACTATAGATCTTAAAAGTGTCTTTTCTTATTTTTTAAAATAGTTTTTGTTTAAACAAAAATAAAATATTGTTGACTAATTTCCAACTGCATTATCTAGATACGTGCAAAAATGGCCGTAGCTTGTACTGACTATAGATCTTAAAAGTGTCTTTTCTTATTTTTTAAAGTAGTTTTTGTTTAAACAAAAATAAAATATTGTTGACTAATTTCCAACTGCATTATCTAGATACGTGCAAAAATAGTTCTTAAAAGTGTATTTTAAAACAAAATTTTAAGTAGTTTTTTTTTTACTTTTGATTGTGTTTGAAAGATAAAAGCATTAAGTTGATATCTAAAAGGAAACAAGTGTATATTTACGTGTGAAAAAAAATAGAATGAAAAATGTCATCAAAACAGTAGAAAAATCAGTTTAAATTGCAGATTGTATAAACTATGTTTAAAATTCGCTGGAAAGGTAAATATCAGTTTTCTGGAACTGTTTCAAAGATAATTATTTAATTAAAGTCTAAAGAGAGTGACTTACAAAAGAATGTACCTCTTTTTTTAACTAGAAATTGCTTAATTAAAAAAAAGTGAAAGTTAGGTTCCGGACATCTTCTGGTAAACAGAAAATACGGCTACAAAATCTCAAACTGCAGTAATAGTTTTTTTTTAGGAATTTTATTAATTATTTTTACATAATGACTGATTAAAATCTTGAACAATTACATTACTCGATTTATTCTTTCAGAATTAATGTAATTTTAAATTACATTAATTCTTCAAGAATAAATAATTAATTTATTGTTACGACACATGTAAGAATTTTTTACATGTGTCCTAACGATAAATGACATTAATTCTTTTAAAATCAAGCTAAATGAGTATTTTTTTTATTTTAAGTGTGAAAAAGTCAATACATTTTCGCTAAGATTTTAAGGTGAGGGGGGGGGCGTAATATGTATAATGTCGGGGCTTCCCGTCTCGCGGGTATCAAACAATATGAAAGAACAACAACTCAGAAGGTAACGTGTTAACAACAGCTTGGTCGCAGATAGACTGCCGTCCAAACATATATTTATTGAAGAGCGCACATACCTAAGGGTAGATAACTTATAGAGTTATGTCCCTTTGATTGGGGACATCACATCCCTCCCCATCTTGGTGGGACAACTTGTCTTATTTTATTTATTTATTTAATATTTCTTTTTATTTATTTATTTATTTTACATTATGTAGTCTTTGAATCTGGCTGGGGGCAGTCTTTCCCGAGATGGATTTCGTCTCGGTAACTGGTCAGCTATTTGTGTTTTGGGTATTTCCAGGTCTTCTGAGGTGTGTGAATTGTACTCACTTTCCCAGTCTGAATCAGAGTCACGGTTCTCATTCCTAGGTGTTATGCGTTTTAGCAAAGAAGAGTTTCTAGTCATTTTGTGATTTCCTCTCTGCACCGTTATCATACTTCCCTTCATTTTTGTAATAGTATATGGTTTAGGATTGTATGGTGTTGACAGTTTGTTTTGTCTCTTCTGCCTGACCCAAACCATATCACCCAGGCTGAGAGTTGTTGTTTTTGCCTTTCTATCAGCGTACCCCTTCATCTTCTCTTTTCCTTTGGAGTCATTTTCTTTTATTCTTTTATGTGTCGGCCCTGTTACTGGGCTTTCGATACCATTTGGTATTGAGATGTTCATTTTTCGGCCCGTACAAGCTTCAAATGGTGATATTTTAGTGGTGGTATGGGGGGTGGCTCTATATTGCCTTAGGAAATGTGGTAACTTGGTCTTCCAGTTGTGGCCTTCCACCGTGGCTGCAAGAATGTATTTTTTTAAGGTGCGCATAAAACGCTCTACTTCACCATTTGCCTCCGGCCATAGAGGTGTAATGCGTCTATGCTTGAAACCTGCTTGTGCCGCTAAGTCTTTAAAGTCTTGTCCTTGAAATGGTGGACCGTTATCAGATTTTAGAATGGTTGGATATCCTTGTCTAGCAAAGATCATGTTTAAACGGGGAATAACTGTACCCGCAGCTATTGAGGGTATTACCTCCACCTCAGGGAATCGGCTGTAATCGTCGATTATGACTAACGCATAGTCACCTGATGGGAACGGACCTGCAAAATCGACTGTAATTTCAGTCCATGGTGCAACTGGTAGTGGTGAGGAGTGTATGGGTTCGCGGCTCATGTGCCTTGGGTCTGAGGCTTGGCAGGGAATGCATCCGTGTACTGTTTCCTCCACCAGTCTATCGATTCCTGGGAACCATACTTTTTCCCTTATCAGTTGTTTGGTTTTGACCATGCCCTGGTGAGATTGATGGGCTAAATCGACGGATCTCTTCCTCAATTTTGAGGGAATTACAAGCCGGTGTCCTCGAAGGACGAGACCATTGTGTGTTGAAATTTCGTCCTTGAATAGGGAAAAACTTGACAGCTGGGGGTCATTCCATCGTTCATCTTTAACCGCACCCTTGACTTTTTGTAACTGGGGGTCCTGTTCTGTGGCTTGTTTGACTTCCTCAAGAGTTAAAGATTTTGGTATGATATTCTTAGCTATATATCTTATGTAGGCTTCTGCTACATTGTCTTTAGATGGTATGTGTTGTGGGTGACGACTCAGATAGTCCGCAGGGTTTTTGTCATCTTTCCCGGGACGGTATACCAGGTTGTACTGGTAGGGCATGAGACGAAGACGCCAGCGTTCCATTCTCGTTGTTGTCTGTTTGAGACTTTTCACAATCCCTAGAAGAGGTCGATGGTCGGTGGTGATTTCGAATCTCGCTCCATATAAGTAGAGATGATAATGCTCAGCTGCATATACCACGGCTAACATTTCTCTCTCAGTTTGAGAGTATCGTTGTTCTACATCTGTGAGGGCACGACTGGCATAACATAGCACCCTCCCATCTTGTGTCAGAACTGCACCTAATCCAACTGGGCTTGCATCTACCAGTATGTCGGTGTCTTTCTTCGGGTCAAAATACGCCATCACCTCAGCTCCAGTCAACGCTTCCTTTAACTTGTTTGCAGCTGCTTCTTCTTCCTCTGTCCATCTCCAGTTTGTATCTTTTTTTGTGAGCCGTCTCAGTGGTTCACTAATAGTGGCATAATGTGGAATAAATCGAGCCACATACTGTGTCATGCCCAAGAATGATCTGACTTCACTGATGTTCCCTGGAGACTTGCATTTTGTAATAGCCGAGATTTTCTCTGGGTCAGGGGACA
Source organism: Sepiola atlantica (assembly GCA_963556195.1). Lineage (NCBI taxonomy): Eukaryota > Metazoa > Mollusca > Cephalopoda > Sepiida > Sepiolidae > Sepiola > Sepiola atlantica. Next base: position 369,098 of record OY744522.1, read on the forward strand.
CGCCATTCTCACTGAAAATGTGTCCGAAGAAAGTCAGTTTCCGTACAGAAAAAAGGCATTTTTCTTTGTTCAGCTTGGCTCCTACTTCTTGTAGACGTTTCAGGGTGTTCCTCAAGCTGATGTCATGAGATGACTGGTCACGTGCATATATTATTATATCATCTGATAAGTTTTTCACTCCAGGGATGTCTCCGAGGAGGTCTGATATAGCTTTTTGAAATAGTTCTGAGGATGCATTCACACCAAAACTTAGTCGCTTGTAACGAAATAAACCTTCATGCGTGGCAAATGTCGTTATATATCTGCTGGGCTCTTCCAGTTCTAATTGATGATACGCATTAGAGAGGTCTAGTTTGCTGAAAACTGTACACCCATTTAAGTCCGCTATTAGGTCGTCTACGGTTGGCATTGGATGTTTACTCCGTTGAATGGCTTCATTTGCCTTTCTCATATCGACGCAAATTCGTACGCTACCATTTTTCTTGGGAACTACGACAATCGGGCTAACCCATGGGGTAGGTCCCGTGACTTCCTCAATCACATCCGTTTCCATGAGACGTTTGAGTTCTGTCTTCACATCTTTTCTCACATGGAAGGGTATCCTGCGGTGTCGCTGAGTTACGGGGAAAACCGATGAGTCAATGTGGAGCTTAATGGTAACTCCAGAAATTTTTCCCATCTTTCTATCAAACAGTGCATGGAACTCGTCTTGAATTGGGACCGTCACATGGAACGTGAAGTTAAACGTTATCATTCCCAATGCTTCAGCAGAATTACTGCTCAAGAGGTTCTGCAGTCCAACTGAAGTATTTTCGCTGTCGACCACAAATATTTTAGCCTTACAGGATTTATCCCGAAATTTTATGCACGCATTGATAAATCCTCGGATGGGTATGGCATGTTTTGACCTGTATGCAAATATCCGGGTCGTTGTTTTGTTTATACGTGGTTTGTGTTTTAAATCATCATATACGTGTCCAGCAATTATGTTTACGCTAGCTCCCGTGTCTACCACAAACATTACAGGGGAATTATTCACAAGGGCGGTAACTTTTGGTGTCTTATTCGGATTATTGACAAGGGCGGTGACTCCTGGTGTCTTAGTTGGACGTGTAGATTTTACCGAGTAAATAGATTCGTCACTGGACGTATAGGGAGATATCGGAGGAGGATTGGTGAAACGAATTACTCTTACCGGCTTTGCTTTACATGCTCTTGCAAAGTGTTTTTTTTTGTGACAATTCATGCATTCTTTTCCTCGGGCTGGACAAGTCGGGTGTGTATCAGAATATCCACAATAGTGACATGTTTGCTGTCCGCCATCTTTTTTTTTGTCCACCTCGTGGTCTGTTCTTCTAGGTGTCATGGCGACTATTTTGCCGCGCTGTCCGCCATCTTTTTTTTGTCCACCTCGTGGTCTGTTGTTCGAGGTGTCATGGCGACTATTTTGCCGTGAGTGTCCACAACAAATGTCTTTACTGTCGTTGACGTTGAAATTTTCATTATTTCTACGTGTGAGACGCGTGCGGTTCTCGTTGCTGTAAATAGCTTGCAGTTCATTTCGTTCCATGTCTGCAGCACGCGTATCAGCAAGTTCTATTGCCCTAGCTTCGTCCAGGACTTGTTTCAGCGTAGAGTTGTCTCTTAGCGCCTTCCTTCTGACTTTAGAGGATGTGCACCCCTGCAAAATTTGGGCTAGGATCTCTCTGTCTTTATCTTCAAACTCGCACGTGGTGGCTAGAGTCCGTAGTCGGGCATGGTACTGATCTAGACTTTCGTCCATGTTTTGCATAGCCCGTCGAAATTTGAAAAGTTCATATGACGTGTTTTTCTGCGGCGTGAAATGATCCGTTATCGATTTTTTCACAGTTTCATACTCGCCCGAAACTATAGAGCCGTCGTCCAAAATGTTTGTTGCACCTATGCCCTTTTTCTGGTCCGTGAAGTCATGGAAGATATCAAAGATTTCGTCTCCTGCGTAGTGAAGAAGTGTTGCTTTCTTCTTTTTGTCGTCGCAAATGTCCATAGCAATAAATAAATTTTCTAACCTGTCTATCCATTTTTTCCAGCGAACGGTAGTCGTGTTTTGGTCCGCATGTACGCTGAAACTTGGAAAAACTGGTAATCCAACGCTGGCCATTTTTTTTTTTTTTTGTATTAATTCCGGAAAAAAAAAAAAAAGATTTATTTTTGTATTAAATTCCGAAATGTAACGTGAGCTCGTCACGAAATTCTCGTCGCCAGTATAATGTCGGGGCTTCCCGTCTCGCGGGTATCAAACAATATGAAAGAACAACAACTCAGAAGGTAACGTGTTAACAACAGCTTGGTCGCAGATAGACTGCCGTCCAAACATATATTTATTGAAGAGCGCACATACCTAAGGGTAGATAACTCATAGAGTTATGTCCCTTTGATTGGGGACATCACAATATGTTTTTATATTTTGGAAATCAGCCATTGATTTTGCACGTACCTAGATTATCTTTCAAATAATTTATATCGCGAAAAGTAACGTTTACCGAAGTAGGTTTTTCATTTTTGACTTGGCCAAACTAGAATAAAGTGCAAGTATAGAATAATACAGAAAATATATTAATTACTGTATAAAATTATAATTAAGTTTAATCAAATGATCTTAATGTGCGAAAATCCGAGAATTAAAAAACAATAAAAGAGATTAAATTGAATTCACTTGAATTTCTTTGTTGATTGCATCAAATTTAAACATTTACAACGAAAGGCTTTTTAAAACTTTAACATAAAATTTAGTCGTAAAGTTAGAATAGTATACAACGTTAAAATAAATAGTCTAATTTAAACCCCATTATTTACATGTGTTAACTATTCTGTCCCTACACTTGAAAGGCTTTTTAAAACTCGAAATTCACTCATAAAATGAACGCAGTGAAAACAATTTCGGTAATTGTTGAACTTACCTTTATGTATTTCTTTCATCTTTTGTTATGAAAATGAAATTGATATAATAATCAAATGTTAAGATTTTAAATCTAAATTTCTTCTTTGAGATATAAATTATTTTCTTATGAAAGACATAGAAGAGTGAGTCAAAAAGGGAGATAATTCCGTATTTTTTACTATCTTACCCGGCGCAGTTTACGCCCTAAAAAAAATCAAATTCTACATTTTTTTTGTAATTACATTTGAATAGACTGAAAACATATCCGCAAATTTACGCCCTAAAATTTAACCAATTTAGTTTTTTTCTAGTTTAAATATAAATGGGTAAATGAATGGGGGGGGCTCTTTTAATCTTAAATTAGCGAATTATAGCAAAATAAAAATAAAATCAACTATGATGGTAAATACTTATGTTTGGTGAAGTAAAAGTGACGATAAGAAATACATAGATAAAAGCACTTAAAACATTTGGTACTTCTGCAGTTTACCGACCGTGCTGAAATAATAACGTTAATATTTAGAAACCTACTGTTAACATGGTTATTTAATCTATACAATGTGAAACAATGACTTGTATTCTTTTTTCTTCCGTTTTTCCTTCTTTTATAATCAAAACGCACGCGAACTTCGAGACGTTCTCTTCACGACTGCCGTCAACACAAAAAAAAACGGCACATGTTCGTCTATCTTACTACCTATCATGTCGCGAGAGAATTCCGGGGTTTTTGGAAAGAAATTTAAAAGAATTGAGATTTTAAGACGGGGGGATCAGTCTTGTTCGTCTTTTACCATAGTCCGTTTTTCAGAACTTTGTACGTCTTAAAATCTCAATTTTTTAAAATTTCTTTCCAAAACCCCCGGAATTCTCTCGCGACATGATAGGTAATTGTAAACAGAAGAATAATTTAAAAGATTTGAGATGGTCAAAAAGAGGGGGATCAGTCTACGTTGAATTTACATTGAAAACTGATCCCCCGTCTTAAAATCTCAATTTTTAAAAATTTCTTTCCAAAAACCCCGAAATTCTCTACTGACATGATAGGTAATTGTACACCGAAAAAGATTTTTTTTTAAATTGAGATGGTCAAAAAGAGGGGGATCAGTCTACGTTGAATTAACATTGGAAACTGATCCCCCCTCCTAAAATGTAAAATATTTGAATTTTTTCCCCAAAAGCCCCAGAAATCTCTAGCAGCCTGATAGATAAGTGTACACCGAAAAAAGAAAAAAAAATGGTCAGTAAAAAGTTGTGAAAAACGGACAGTGGACAAAAACGAACATGTGCCCAAAAAACACCTGCTTTTATTTAGCGTTTTTGCCGCACCTGATTTGTATAATGCAACCCCGAAAAACACCTTTATTTAGCGTTCTTTCCCGCACCTGATTTGCATAATGCAACACCGAAAAACACCTTTATTCTTTGCCGCACCTGATTTGCAACCCTCACTTTCTCTCCCTCCGGACCCGCGTGCTACACAATGAGAATTGCTTTTATTTTTCATGACCATTGATTTTTTTTTTGGGGGGGGGGGTGCGAATGTTAAGGTTAGGGAATTAGGGTTAGTGTTAGGGAATCAGGGTTAGGGTCGGAAGGATCCGAGTTTTAGGGTTAAGGAATTAGGGTTAGGGTGGTCCGAGTTTAAGGGTTCCGGAATTAAGTTAGGGTTGGGGGTGGTCCGAGTTTTATGGTTAGGGAATTAAGATTAGTGTTTGGGGGGGGGGGTCCGAGTGTAACTGTTAGGAAATTAGATTTAGTGTTAGGGAATTAGAGTTAGTGTTAGGTTATTAGGGTTAGGGTTTTAAAAAAATTAATCCCCCCTCCCTAATTCGAAACTCAAGTCGATTACATGTCTAAATTTGGCTAAATTTCTAGGTGTTTTTATTCGAAAAATACAAAAATAAAAAAAATCCTCTCCTTAAAATTGGAAAGTCAAGTCGGTTACATGTCTCGTTTCATGCGAACTGGCCGGCAAATAGGTGTTCATTTTAGGTTAAATTTATAACAGAAGTGGTCCCTAAAACATTTGGTACTTCTGCAGTTAATGATAGGCAGAAACGCTACAGCCCCTCTAAACGATTTCATTTGTGTATCATTTGCATGTATCCAGAACACCTTATATGTGTCCATTGCAGAAACAGGGAAACAGTTCACGGTATCTCAAGTAAATATGGGGATTTAGGGAAATGATCTCAAAACTTTGCCACGCTCACCAAAATTATGGGGATTATATTTATATTTGTTCTATTTGAAAACTCCTTCCTCCCACTTCTGACCCCTGCAAAAATTTCCAACTATTTTACTCACGCTTCTAACACCTGCATAAATTGTTGACTCCTGACCCCTTCAAAAATTGTTAACTCCTGACCCCTGCATAATTCCTGACAGACTACATCCTTAGAATGTTATTTATTTAAAGAGTATAATCGTTTTGTACTAGATGTGTATATTTGCAAAAAAGATGAATATTAATAAATAAATTATATTCTGCAGATCTTCAACACAGCATTGATTTGAAATAGTTGATGGAGCAGTTAGTCAAGTTGCATGCGATCCTCACATCATCGGACTATATTTAGTACCGAGTCACTCAGAATGCAACACTGTATAACTCCACAGAATAGTATCACAAATAGATGAGAAATTTATTTGTTTGAGTTACTCTGAATTTTTTAATTTGGAGAAATATTCTAAGGAATTCTTTAAGTATTGACCAATATGTTTTACTTTTAACCTCTTTATTTGTATGAAAAGAATGTTTTCAAAGATTATTTTCTATCAAAAATGTGTATTATTTTGATTGTATGGACTACTGTTCTCATTTTGCATGTAATTCTCACAACATTTCGGCCGATGTAACCTCATTTCCGTCAGCCATGACCAAGTGGATGTTTTAAGTAATTCGTAATTGTATTCGGAGTACCACTCACACTGATGATTGAACATTTAACCTGAACTAAACAAACAGCATTGTATGTTATTCTAACTATGTTTCGCTGAATGAATCTTGTCACACTCGGAAATCTGTAAATAATTTTGGACGGACCGACTGGAGTAGCTCGCGTTCATTCCGTCATCCATCACAAGGTAGAAGTCTCAAGTAATTCGTAATTGTATTCTTAGTATCGCTTGCACTGAAGATTGAACATTCTACCTGCACTAAACACAGAAGACTGTTTAACTATCATGACCCGAATATCTTAGTATGGATGCAGATATTAAGAGGTAGAATCTGAATTGGAACAAATACATGGAAGATACTGCCCAGGCTGCTGCAAGGAAGGTTGTTTTATTTTACCGAGTGGGCCAAATTGTCTGGTTAGAGATTTTCGTTGGTGAAATTCACTGTTAGTCAAATACTATGCCTGTCTGTTTGCAGATTATATTAATAAGCGATAATGAAAATAAACATTTGCTCATAAGTAATTGAAATAAATGTTGAAACAATATTTTATTTTCCTTTTTGTTTGTAACTTTAATGGGGTCCTGACAACTGTCCAGTTTCAGTCCTTTTTGATTAATTATAACATTTTAATACAATTATTAGAAATAAGCAAATTCAATTATTAGAATGTAACTATTAACTGAAAACTCATAAACTTCATCAATAAAATGTCTTTTCAGCAATTAATTTGACAAAAGTAACTGCATGTCAACAAGTAAAAAAAACTATTGAGCATGTATTTACTGTTTAGAAACAAGAAACGAAAACAAAGTTGTTTTCATTTCTTCAGCATAAAAATACGTTGTCTTCGCAGATAATACTTAACAAATTTTAACATTTCACATCAATCTTCTAGACTTTTAATATATTCATATAGAGACTTCATAGAAATGCATGGTGCAAAGAAACTTGTGTTGCAATTATTTTGACCATTTTCACAGATTTGACTGAGCTTTCAGGGTTTACTTGTAGTACGAAGTATCCTCACTTAAGAGTGTCCTTATAAATCCCTCTGTACAGAAGGACCGAACTCATTCGAGCATGGTGTCTAGTATGCACTATATGTCTCATGTAATTTTTGTAAATCAAATTATGAGTTACATATATATTTGAGTGTTCATTTCAGAAACTTCCCCACATAGTAAACGTTGATTAAATAAAGCAGTGAAAAATACTATTTTTTTGCTGAATGAGCCACTTAATTATGTTATAGTTTCTTTGACTGGATAACAGGAGTAGAATTGTGCTGGGCTGATTGAGAATTGAGTTTAATGTTATTAGTTCATTCATGCGTTCATTTCGTGTGAATCAGATGATTCTGGTGTTGCCATTGGTTTCTCCAATATCTTTCAAGTTAGAATTCTTTCTAGAAAGACATCGGGTACTTACGGAAAGGATTGTTTCTAAGTATTTCTTTGGAACTTTTTCATTAACCCAGTTGCTTGTACAGCAACCGGTATAATGTTTATTTCTTTCAGAGACCATGTTGTTTTAAAATCATTCTTGAGATCCTGGTAGTTCCATGTCATGATATTGGTGAAATGTCATGCTCTTAGATGTGAGAAAATCTGTCAAACTGCCTCTCTCCGCAGATTTTCCAATGGAGGTGCTTACATATTTTATTGTGGCACATTGTAAAGGACATATTCGAATAAGATCTTGCATTAGGTTGTGCGGGCTCTCAATCAATGAATGGCAAAACATACACTTGCCATTTGTTTCTAGGTCAGTTATTTTTTCTTTAATTTATTTGTGAGTAAGCCGTGGTTATGTCCGGCTATAATAAGTCGTTTTCATCCAATTTTTTTATATATTCTTGGTTAAGTTCATCCTGCTCTATTATGTTGTTTCAATCCTTGTTTTCTTACTTTTTTTATTGAGTTTGTTGGGATCTCCCCTGTGTGAATTTTCAGATATCTTTTTACATTATCACTTTTATTAAATGATTTACCACAAATATGACAAAAAAAAAAAGGTTTCTCCATTTTTTAATTTTTTCTCATCTTGCCGTTTTTGCCGGAGATGGAGCATCCTACCGGATGCCAGACATTCACCGGCTATTTGAGACACTCCGAGAATAAAGTTACTCTTTTTAAATTTTTATTTTAATTTTCTTACATTTGCTGGGCACGAATCATTCTTCCAAATGCCATACAATTGCCCACTATTTACAGACTCCAACCGAGAGCTCTTTTCAGGATTCTGGCTGTTCTTTTGAGTGCAGTTATACAGATTTCTCTTGCACTTGGTTCAGCAGGTATACTTGCTCTCCAGTGTGGGTATGCATGTGCACTTTAATTCACGTTTTATTTACCACAAATTTCCCAGAATAAAGTTTCTCATTTTTTTTTTTTCATTTTAATTTAGTTTATCTAAAGAGATCAAGGGGCCTACTCTTGAGGCTAACACTTGATTTCCCTATGAGTAAAATTTATATCCGAGGGCTCTCTTAAGGATATTAGTGTGGGTACGCATGTGTACATTTAGTGCAAGTTTGGTATTAAATGATTTACCACAAATTTAACAAGAATAAGGTTCCTCCCTTTTTTATCATTTTAATTCAGTTTATTTAAAAGGATCGAGGATAAAACTTGATTTCCCTATGAGTAAAATTTATATCAGAGGGCTCTCTTAAGGATTGATGTTGTTCCTTTTAGGGCTGCTATCTGTACTTCCCTACAATTTGGTCTTCCGGGGATTGCGTCTAAGTATTTTCTTAGATTTTGTTTTCACTAGACCAGTTGCCCCCAATACAACCGGTATGAGGCTTATTTCCTTGTAGGACCATGTTATTTATTATGTTTATTTCATCGATGTTATTTTAAAGTCATTTTTGAGGTCTTGGTATTTGGTTATTTGTTCCCATTCGGCTCTATTGAGGTCATGGTCGTTTGAGCAGTTTTTTTCTGGGTTGTTCTAGATGACAATGTCTGGTTTGATGGCCTTGTCTTTTATGTATCTGCCAACCTGGATGTCGCTATCATAGAACACTGTCACTTTTCCATTCGATGTTATGGATGAGGGTTCATGTTCTCAGATGTTCAGTGATCTTTCAAGCTGCATCTCTCCGCAGATCTTCTAATTCAGGTATTTACATACTTTGTTGTGGCGGGCAGTGTAATGACCATCAGCCAAAAGGATCTTGCATCCAGACATTAGGTGGCTTGGACTTTCAATAGCCGAACGGCAGAACCTGCACTGGTCAGTTTTTTGTAGACCCGCCATTTTCTTAAATCCATTAGTAAGTAGGCCTTGGTCTTGTGCAGCTATTAGTATCTGTTCCTCATCAAACGGGAAGTTGCAACTCTTGAGCCATTTTAGTGAAGCCTCCTTGTCGATATAACTCTGGTTGAGTTCTTCAATGAACTTTCCTGCTCTTTTATTATTTCGCCATCCTTCTAGTCTGGTCTTCAGCTCCTTTTTCGTGTACTCTTCCCTCTTCTTGCGCGCGATCAGGGTTGCTGGGTTGTTATCATCTTCGCTAGTGGTTTCCACTAAAATTATCGGCTAGTTTTGTTGTTGAGGTCTTCTGAGGAAGGTATTTGGTGTGATGTTCATTCACCATTTTCATTTTTTGATCACAGCAGCTCTTTATATATTGCCCCACACTGACCATTGAGGCTCGGTAGGCATGGCTGATCTCAATGAGGCCCAGACCACCTTCTCTTTGCGGTAAGTACAGCCTGTACATACACTGATGTCGGTAAATGACTTTATTTTGTGCAAGCATTTTCCGAGTTTTTGTATCCAGGTTATTGACGTAGCATTGTGGCCAATCGATAATGCCGAACCCGTAGGAAACGACAGGTATTGCAAGTTGGTTCATGGCAGTTATTTTATTTTTATGAGAGTTCTGATGTGAGGATTTTTTTCAGACGCTTTATATATTCTCCCTGTACCTTCTCTCATCTTTCCGTGCTCAAGCGTCTCATTCTCCTCTACTCCAAGGTATTTATAGACAACATCTTCTCCGAGATCTTCAATAGAGCCAGTGTTAATATTAAGATGTTCTGATGCTGTCTTTTTCCCTTTCGTTATTGTGCATTTAGCACATTTTTTCGAATCCAAAGCCATGCCTATGTCTTCTGTGTAATCTTTTACAATTTCTATCAGAGAGACGATTGTCTCTCAGATTCTGCATAGAGTTTGAGATCGTCCATAAAGAGATGATTTATTCTTTTATTTTCATCCTTCTTTCTGCCTCTGCTAAGGTTGTATCCAGCATTGGATAGTTTAAGTAGCTTACTCAGTGGATCCATTGTGAGGCAAAAGAGAAACGGTGAGAGGCTGCCTCCTTCGATTATTCCTCACTGAATCTTAATGTTTGGAGTCTGAATTTTTCCTTCCATATGGTAGAAGCGTGATTGATGTGCACAATCTGGTCATTTGCATTTGGAGGAATGACCTTATATCTTCGTGGACATTGTACAAGTCCAAACAGCGGAGTATCCATGAGTGAGGTATACTATCAAAGGCCTTTTTTGTAATCAATTTGAGAGGTTTCTCTGCCTCTTTTTACAGTCCTCCAGGATTGTTCTGTTTACAAGGAGTTGGTCTTTTGTGCCAAGTCTTTTCCTGGTACATCCCTTCTGCTCACTTTCAAGGTAGTCGCCGGCAGCTAGATGTTCATATGTTGCATCAGCAATAATTCCTGTTAGCAGCTTGTAGGTTGTAGTTAGGCAGCAGATAGGCCTGTATTTTTTAACCAAATGGGTCTCCTCACTTTTGGGAATAAGGGACGTGTTGCCTACAGTAAGCCATTCCGGTGGTTCCTCATCACCACTGATGATTCTGTTGAACGTCTTTGCGTAGTGATGATGAAGTGCTGTCAGTTTTTTTCAGCCAGAAATTTGGGACATTGTCAATTCCTGGGGTCTTGAAATTACTGTACTGGGATACTTCCCTGCAGACAACTTCTTTGGTAATTTCCAGGGCTGGCATCTTTGGTTTCTCCTTGTTATCCTCTTTAATGGTGTTGATCCATTCTTATTCTTGATGTTGTTTGGCCTCCAGTAGTTTTCAACTTCTTCTTGGGTAGGCGGAGAGCACACTTTTATTTCGTCTCTTATGAGGCTCCGATACACCATCCTGGGATTAGTCGCAAAGAGTTGATTTATTCTTTTTGACTCATATATTTTTGTTTTGTTTTTTTATTTGTGCAGCTAAGGCTTTTATTTCAGCTTGATGTTCTGCTATCTTAGCTCTAAGCTGCGGTGGGTTTTGAAGGGAATACTTTGTTTTAAGTTTCTTCACCTTCTTTTTCAATTTTTCTCCTGGGTGTTTACATGACAGAAAGGTAGATATTTGAGCGGTTTCTTTTCTCAGATTATCAATCTTTTGTTAGAGTTTTCTCTTCTAGGCTGGCTAATGAGCTTTGCTCTTCAAGTTTCCCTGCTTTTTTCTTTCTTGGTGTTGGGGTAAAGTTTTGATTGCATGAACCATGCTGCCCCAAAAGTCGCATGGTTTATCTCACTTAGAGACACATTCTTTGGGACGATCCTTGTAAGGGCATCATTAACCTTTGTGAGGCTTTACTATTATTGATCTTTACCAGTCTGGGTCGACCTCCAACAGCCAGGCCTCGTGCTACTTCTATCATGTTTGCCAGCTCTTCCTCCAATTCCATCTGGTCTGTATCCAGTGCCTCTTGTTCATGTGGGGCATTGTGTTGGCTCTTTTGCCCAAGGTGGTGTTCTACGTTTTCACGCGCGCCTGTAGGGAGCGACCCTTGAAATGAAGGCACATTGTTTAGTGGTGTGCTTTCTTTGGGACGCATCTGCTTTGTTGGTGGTAGGCTTGGGCTCGGTGTTTTTATATCAGGTAGCTGGGTCAGCAGAGATCCTGTTCTACTGTCCTTTGATTAGACCTCACAATACCCCGGCACAGGGAAGGGGTTACTGATTGGGCAAAGCTTGTCTTCAACCATCTCACGGATATCTAGTTTCATCTTGGAAATTTGGTCCGTGGAGAAGGCATCGTTTTTCAAGAAATTGTACTTTTGACATGTGAGTTTTTCCTTCACAATGTCCTTCTTGCTTGGGCAGTGGTGTCTGAAAATCTGTTGCCATTTTTGGCATCTTTCTGACAGTTGTTGATGTTTTGTTTTGGCATACTCCATTGCCCATATAAGCACCCATTTTTCCTCCCTACTCCATAGGGTTTGGGCAAATTCACTTCTGTTGGTCTTTGTGAAGTCAATCATCGCTTCACCAACAGCTTCTGCTTCGATTGTATCTTTCTAATCTTTTGGGAGATATTTATATATCTGTGATACAATCGAAAAAAGATTTTTGGTTGTAGTGTTTGATATTTTCCCTCGGTAGGGCAGACGTCCTTATTTGAGCCTCGAATACATCGTTTTTCTTTCTTCCCCACTTCTCATACCTTGAATAGGCGAAGCAGTGGAGAATAATTTTCTTCTCCTCAATTGACCACTTGACTTGATTATAGTTTCTTTTTTCTGGTGGTAATTGTTTGGTTTTGCCGGATTCCAGGACCAGAATTGGGCTGGTCTGGTGGAGTGTCCAGTTTAGTGTTGTTGTTTGTGGTAACATCACTAGAAAAAGGTGCACCGTTGTTTTCCTCATATGACCCAGTGCGTAGCCATTCTGAGAGGATCTTTTTATTCTGGGCGACATCCTGCCAGTTTGTAATCTTTTGATTTATTTTCATTTTCATTTTAGTTTGAATATTTGGTCAGGGTTTACTTCAAATGGGAAGTGTCCTCATGTCAGGATTTCTGACAAACCACTGAACAGATAGACCTTAGACACTCGAGGACAGTGTCTAGTATGCATTCAAGTTCTCCCTGAACGTTTAATTTTACTTCAGTCGAAGTTCTCAGAAATCAAGGGGCCCCTTCCTGGGGCTAACACTTGATCTCTATATGAGATACATAGATACCCGAATATTCTATTAAAATCCTCTTTTATTTCTCAAGCATTAAGTTAGTAAAAAAGTTAAGAATAATTTTTCTCTCCCCAAACTGACCAGTAAAGTATGTCATAGTATATCTTTCTTGTGGTCTGTTGGTCTTACCGGATTCCAGGACAAGAATTCATCTAGTCTGGTGGAGTATCCAGCTATGTGGTGTTACTTGAGGTAACATCACTAGGAGAAGATGCACTATTCCTCGTATGAGGGGATCTTATTTGTGCTGCGGATTTTATGTAATTTTGAATATTTGGTCAGGGTTTACTTGTAGGGGTAAGTATCCTCATGTCAGGTTGTCCTGACAAACCCTTGTACAGAGAGACCGAAGACGCTCGAGGATAGTGTCTAGTAGGTCATTCAAACTCCCCAGTTTGGGTCCGCATGCGTTTTTTAAAATTGTATGTTTTTGAAAATTCAGAGGCACACACTCTACAACCATAAGGTGTTTCAATAGTGTGGTTCCGCATGTTGATTTTAAAACCTGAACTTTCGTTAAATTCTGAGTCCTACAATTCACAAGCAAAAGGTCTTTCTCTGTTCTTTATTTTACATCAGTTCGAACAGATCAAGGAGCTCTCTCTCTTGAAGCTAACACATATCATTCTTCTTTTTTGTTTCATTTTACTTCAGTCGAATTTCTCATAAATCAAGGGGCCTCTTCCTGAGGCTAACACTTGATATCTATATGAGATACATAGATATCCTATTAAAATTCTCCTTTACTTGTCAAATGTTGAGTTAGTAAAGATGTTAAGAACATAATATCCCTCTTCCCAATTGGCCAGTTTGTTATGTTATGGTATATCTTTCTTGTGTTCTCTTGGTTGTAAACGATTCCAGGACAAGAATCTATCTGGTCTGGTGGAGTTTTTAGCTAAGTGCTGTTACTTGAGGTAACATGACTTGGAGAAGGTGCACCATTCCTCGTATGAGCCAGTATATAGCTGTGTCGAGATGATCATATTTGTGTTGCGAATACTATGTTATTTTGAATATTTGGTCAGGGTTTACTTGCAGGGTGAAGTATCCTCATGTCAGGTTGTATCTACAAACCGTTGTACAGAGAGAGAGACAGAAGACACTCGAGGATGGTGTCTATTAGATAATTCAAACTCACTCATTCCAGTTTGCATATATTTTGTAATTGATATTTTTAACATGCTGAGCCAGATACTCCATAAGTAGATGATTATTCTCTAGATTTTGTATTTTTAATTGAATGTGCATTACTTATTTAACACTATTTTATTTATTTCAATATTTGGCGCTTGTTCGTAATACTCCACCACCCATTTTCCCCAATCATTTACGGACCATTTTCAGCCCTATCAGGGTTAAGATTGTCCCAACGGGGTCATCTGTAGGCTGTGGGTGGTGACCCATGATGTCTAAGGACAAGATCCTGGTGGATGAGAAGTCTGTATCCTGGTTTCCTAAATGGTCACATGATTTGCAACACTTCATTTTGGCCCTAACTTAATTGATATTTTTAACATGCTGAGCCAGATACTCCATGAGTAGATTATTCTCTAGATTTTGTATTTTTAATTTCGATGAATATTCAAATGATGATCTACACAACTTACGTGCGTAAAGTTTATCCTTTGTGTTTATTTGTATATGGGGATCGTTTTATTAATCTACTGCTATGGGAAATGGGTCAGGAGCATTACTTATTGAATGTCCCTCGTACTTATTAAATGAAACCGTTGTGATTTATTTTCTACTCCCATCAAGTAAACTTTTTTCTATTCAGTTTGTTAAAATCTTTTGGTTTTTATCCATAGTTCCTATAAATGAAAGAAATTTCAATTAAAACATGATATTTAAATATATTTGCATAAACATTAATTTTTAATTTAGTATTTGAAACATTCATTATAATTAAGTACATGTAGAATTTGGTATATTCGGTCTACTCTCATCTTTGGTGTTTTTATCACAACGTTTCGGCCGATGTAACCTACATTCATTATAATTAAGTTTATTTAATTATGAGGAAGCAGATACTTTCAAAACAATAATGATATCATACTCCCAAGCCTTCACTCCTTTTTTCGGGGGGAAGATAAGATTCGTCTGTCATGATTCAATCCTCACAATTATTACATACTTTTGGGGGTCTGTCTAGTATATGTTCGTTCACCATGAGACCATCATCCCTATCTTGCAAAAATATGCGACCAGATGGAGCATATATTTGCTAGCATTAGATATAAGTGTATTTACTATTTTCTAAATTCATATTAGTTGTCAATTAAAGTAAAAAATTATAAATTTAGTTGTTTATAAAAATTGACAACCGCTGCTCTAAACTAAGTAACTACCTCATCTCTAAGATCAATATTACATAGTAATACGAGCACCAGATCGACTCCTGGTCCTTGTTTTCTTCCTCCTTTTTCACCTCCTTTAACTGAGCTATTGTTTTGTCGACTGCACCCTTGTCACTATTCCTGTAAACGTTATAAGAATCCTATAATGAGACAAATATTATAATGTGTAATTTAAACAAGAAAATGCTTAAAGAATCTTATAAATAGACGAACATTATAATTTGTATTAACAAGAAAATGCTTAAAGAATCCTATAGGACGAATATTATAATTTGTAATTTAACAAGAAAATGCTTAAAGAATCTTATAATGAGACGAACATTATGATTTGTATTTAAACAAGAAAATGCTCAAATAACATTATAATGAGACGAACATTATAATTTGTAATTTAACAAGAAAATGCTTAAAGAATCGTATAATTAGACGAACATTATGATTTGTATTTAAACAAGAAAATGCTTAAATAATCTTATAATGAGACGACCATTATAATTTGTATTTAAACAAGAAAATGCTTAAAGAATCTTATAATTAGACGAACATTATAATTTGTATTCAAACAAGAAAATGCTTAAAGAACCTTATAATGAGACGAACCTTATAATTTGTTCTGGGATATTGTTTTGTCAATTTCACTCCTGTCACTATTCCTGTAAATGTTTAAGTTGTCTTCTAACTTACCCTGCAGATCAATTAATCCACTTTGGAACTCATTGTCTCTCTGACGCACTGACACAAAATCCTAACCCGAACTGACACAATACATAATATCATTTGGACAGATTGAATAAATGAAAAAAGCACCTGTCTGTGTATAGAATTCTCTTTCCAAATAATTGAAAAAAAATCCCACTTTAACGATTTTCAAACAAGAACAATATGTATGGCTGGTGCAGATGTCTTATGTCCAATTCAACAATCATATAGTTTTGCACAATAGTTCACGTTTCTAAAATGTTTCATATTTGTTATAAAAGTCAAAATTAAAACATCTTTTATAAAATTCGAAAAGTTTAAACTTATTTTAAAGAGTTTTTTGTTCAAAACAAACCTGGTGTCCACCTGTTCAGTTAGAACGAAAACAAGTGACTGAAATTACAGAGTTTCGATAATCGCTAAAATAACGAAAATTAAGAAAAATACTGGTATAACATTACATTTTCCTACGATTGGTGACATTTATTGGATGTGTTTCTAACACTATTTTTGTTTATTTTTTTAGATTTTTCACCAATTATCAAGGATCAACGTGCTGGGCTTATGAACAGTAATTTTTCCGTTCTAACTGGATAGATGGATACCAGGGTTTTTCTTTTACAAAATAAAATTACTATTTTGTTTATTTTTCGACTTTTCACCGGTTATCAAGAATTCTTGTACAGGGATTATGAACAGCCTTTTTGTTTTGCGTTCGAACTGAAAAGATGGGCACCAGGTTTATTTTGAACAAAAAAAAACGCTCTAAAATAAGTTAAAACACAAATAAACTTATCCAGGTTAGTAGAAGAGTAATTTATATTGCCTTTGGTAACATTTATTTGTTGCCTATCGTTCTGTTAGCTGTCGTTATAAAAATGTCCAATCAAAAGAAATGGCACTTATGCAGAATAGGAACACGAGCCAAAATTTATTTTAGAAGAGCTCCAATTGTGTAAGAAAGGGGCAGACAACTCTTTTTTACTACGCAATTCCTCCGAAAATGGAAAATATGCACTTTTAAAAAATTCGAAGTCATGCAAATTCAATTAATAGAAGATTTTTCGAAGAAATAACAATTTGTGAAAATCAACAGTATATTGATAGAACATTTATCGAAGAAAAAGAAAGGAGTCTATGCGCTGCCAAAAATCCACCACTTTCTGTTGAGTGCTGGTTAAATACAATAACTCGCGCGTATTCAAGGCAGTCATGTCGATTACGTCCATTTACGGACGAACTAGAAAAACAGATGACACTTGTGCAGATGCGGTACACGAACCAAAATTTATTTTAGAAGAGTTCCAATGGTGTAAGAAAATAGAATTTGGGAAAATGAACAGTATATTTTTTCATTTCCAAACTGTTCCGATGGATGCTGCACCCCATAAACTGGTATCTTGGCCTTTTGGCTAAGATCAAAGTGTAGTATCCGTTCCGATGGATACTGCACGCCTGTCCTGTGCAGTTCTAGGAGGTCCACCCTCCCAGGCTTTGCCTCCCCTCTTTGGGGAGGAGTAAGTTTATTGCTTACTGTCTGAGGCGCCCCTACCGGGTAATGCCGACGGGGCTGCCCAGGCAATTTTTAAATGGCCAGAGTGCTCACTTCTCGAGCGCTGGCTTTTCAAACCCCACTTTCTCGACCCGATCTTGGGTCACATCTTACTTTTGGGAGTAAGATAAAACTGGCCTTGTGCCTAACTCCTGGGGAGGAGTAAATAAAAAACCAACAAAATGAACAGTCTTCTTGTTTGGATTACCAGATTTTTGATTTTTTTTAGTTTAAAATATTAAATTATCGCAATTCGCAATTTGTAAAAAATGTCTAGCTTCTCCGAAAATTAACGTAATCGACGTGAATGCCTTGAAAAATTTTAATTACTGCGATAATTTAATATTTTAAACTAAAAAAAACAAAAATCTGTTAATCTAAACAAGAGGACTGTTCGTTTTGTTGGTTTTGAAATGAAAAAATATACTGTTGATTTTCCCAAATTCTATTTTCTTCAATAAATGTTCTATCAATATAATAAAAAGAGAGTTGTCTGCCCCTTACACCATTGGAACTCTTCGAAAATAAATTTCGGCTCGTGTACCGCATCTGCTCAAGTGCCAAACAGAGTTGTCTGCCCCTTCTTACACCATTGAAGCTCTGCTAAATAGATTTCAGCTAGTGTTCCTGTTCTGCATAAGTGGCAAAGAAACTATCTGAAATAGTTTATAGAAACATTCTTGCACACGTCTAAATTGTTTATATACGGCTCTAAAACGATTATAGAACATATGTATTGCTTGTATTAATTTTTCCTCTGATGTTAATACACTAAAGCTTAGAGAATAACATGTGTTACCTTTAGAAAGTTAATAAAATTATATTTACGAAAAGGTAAACTAATTCAAATAACATTATACTTACTTTTATCTAATCTTCTTTCGCTTGGCTCGTCTTAAATAATCGCACGGCTGAAGGATTTATAAATTTAGTGGTTCGACGATTTAACGATCCCCGCAGACAAAATTCAAAATGGCCACCTCGAAAAGCAGCTTTGCAGAAAATTCAAGAAGTGAAAAATAAAGACAACTTCTACAACAGCGCCGATCTCTTTGAGAATTAAAAGTCAAAATTATTTGAATGTTACTATTTCAATTGAGGGTTTGGCTCTCTCTTGGTGTGTTTCTAACACTATTTTGTTTATTTTTCGACTTTTCACCGATTATCAAGAATTCTCGTACAGGGATTATGAACAGCCATTTTGTTTTGCGTTCTAACTGAAAAGATGAACACCAGGTTTATTTTGTACAAAATAAAAAAAACGCTTTAAAATAAGTTAAAACACAAATAAACTTATCCAGGTTAGTTGAAGAGTAACTTATCTTGTCTTTGGTAACATTTATTTGTTGCCTATTTGTTTGTTTGTTTTGTTTGTTTTTACCCCTTTTTCGTTCTGTTAGTTGTCGCCCCAGTTGTTTTCTGTAATCATTTATCGATTTAAAAAAAAAGAATGGGAATCTTTAACAATAGCCCCATAACTCGCGAGTCGGGTTGAAAAAAAGTTGTAGAACGTAGTCAAAAAAATGAATATGCAACAAATAAATGCGACGTACGTAGAGACTGGAGATTTTCCTAGTTATCTATTCCATTTGTTTGTATGTTTACGTAGGATAAATGGCTTTTTATTAGACATAAAAAAAAAATTTTTTCGCCAACAAAATGTTTACTTAATAAAGATGGCGTCAACAGTTATCACGTGGTGTGTTTTTGTTTTACCGGGAGTCATAATCAAAGCTGCGTTTTTTTTTGTTTTTTGGGTTTTGTTATTTTACTGAAATATGAAAAATTGGGGTTCGGTTTAGATTTAGGGTTAGGGTTAGGTTTAGGAATGTTTTACAGAAACAACAGGAGAAAAAAAAACATTACGGTGTGACGAATGAAAATAATATGTAAATAAAAGCACACTGACATGTAAATCAAAAGAAAATTATTTTATTCCTTTTGCTTAAAATGTAGTTTTGTTTTGTTCTTCTGCTTGGCTGAAAAATGCAAAAATTGCGCTTTGACTATGAGTCCCAGTAAAAAACAATCGAAACGAGAACGAGACTCCAGTTTCTATCGAGAAGCGGTCATTAATTTTTTTTTCACTTAACGTACGCTAAAACTATCAATTTATAAAAAATAGCACTTTTAACGGATTATACTCATTAATAACTGTCACAGTTAACTTGGAAATTCAGTTTTATCGACTACGGTAACTTTTATTTGTTGTATATTTGTTTTTTCAGCGTTTTCGTTGTAGGGCTATTCTTAAAGATACCCAAAAGAATACTTATTGACTGCTACGTATTTTTCATATTTTTTATGCAATGATTACCTTATTGTAATGGCGGTTCTTCTTGTTCACCTCGACTTCTGGATAAATCTTCTCACTCAAACTTCACCGCAAGCTTTTTTTTAACCACACTCATATTAGAATTTTTCTTTTATAACCTTTTCGGCTCTCCAGAAGGGTTCATGATCCAAAAATAAAGCGAACAATGATAACAGAGCACAGTGTTTGTAATAAAAATAATGATTTTTTTGTTGGTATAATTTAAAACTGACTCTCCAGAAGGGTTCGCGATCCGCTGACTTCCGGGTTATCCTGCAGTAAATTTCAAGTACGGATGATCATAAATGATAAAAGAAACTTTTTTTTAACAGAAAATTTAGAATTGTACTTTTAGTATAATAAAATAAGTTGTGAACAAAAAAATTTATCAAATATATGTTTGTTTATATTTTTATGAAAATATAACAAATCTTTAATAAAAAAATCTGTTTTTTTTTAATTGATATGAATAAAGTTTTTAAATGTCTAGCGCTGACAATTTCAACAGCTACCTTCAAGAATTTCGGCAATATTCTTAATTGTATACGCTTTTATTATTCTTTTTAAATACTTTAAATTATGTTGCTGTTTCACAAAATACAAAGACATTTGCTTTAAAAATTACTATTGAAATACTAAGCTATTTTATTATATGTTCATAAAAAATTAAAACACATTATGTTACTGTTTCACAAATACAAGACATTTCAAAACTTTATTTATATCAATAAAAAGAAGACATTTCAACACATTTGATTCATCAAAAATATTTGTTATTAAAGATTTGTGATATTTTCATGAAACAAACAAAAGACATTTTTACATATTTGATTCATAAAAACAGATTTATTAAAGATTTGTTATATTTTCATTAAAAAAAACTTATTTTATTATACTAAAAATACAATTTTAAATTTTCCGTTAAAAAAAAATTTCTTTTATCATTTATGATCATCCGTACTTGAAATTTACTGCAGGATAACCCGGAAGTCAGCGGGATCGCGAACCCTTCTGGAGAACCGAGGGTTTTCAAAGACAAGGGGGTGGGGCCACCGAGAGCTACTACAGGCCTGCTGGCTCGAAAATGACGTAATTGCATTGTGTGTAAAACAACGGCCGTCGTAATAAGAAGGCATTTCGACTTCTCCATTTACTAAATAATCCATCAAAATTCAGGAAATCAACCAATTTTAATGAAATTTTCAGTATTTATTAATTAATGATGGCGGAATAAAATGAATCCATTACTTTATTAGAAAGCTTGGTGCAAATGTATTATTTCCTGTAAACAAAAACACCTTTGCTAAATTTATCCAAAATATCAAAACATGTTGACCATATTGTAAATATTTAAAACAAAGCATTAGAAAACGTTAAAAATTGCATGTAAAAAAAGAAAAGAAAGGAACACGATTCGATTTATCCTGAAACTGAACTTTATTCAGTGTAAATTTAAAGAAACTAATAATTCACGATCAAATACGGCAAAAAACTGAATTATGAATTTCGGGAACAAACAATTAAATAAACTAACAAATTAAAAACAAACGATGAATAATGTAAAAATGTAAACAAACAATAATAAAAACAAACGATAAGTTAGTTTTTAAAATGAAAACAAACGATAAGTTAGTTTAAAAATGAAAACAAACGATTAATTAAAAAAATAAAACAAAATAAATTCAAACAAATAATATAAATACAAACAAACAAACAAAGTTACTAGTGGAGAAATATTTTTTACTAGTGCAGAATTATTTTTTTATGTCAAACTTATAGAAAATATTTAGTAGAATGTTTTTAATTTTCTTTTTCTGTTTAGCTTTTTCTTACTGATGTGATCATTTTTCATATCACAAAAATTGTTCAGTATATAATTGGAGGAACTCCAGATTATCCTTCTATTTTTTCAATATTGTGATCATCATCACAAGAGTCAACATGAAAAAGAAGATTAGCATCTGCCAAAACATTCAATGTTATAAACATAGCTAATTTTCTCTGATGGACTGACTTAAGAAAGGAAGAATTTTTAACAAGTTTACTGTAATCCAAACTTAAATAAAAAAATAATATTGGATTTTCTTCACCATCACCGACAATTGCAATCTCCAATATTAAAAGTTCTCTCTCCAATCTTCACTCTCTTCTCTTCCAAACTCAACTCACTCTTCAGTCAAAAAAGTTCGGTTTTTATATTGTTTAACCCACCACATATGCAAATTATTGCAGTATCTTAAATCACACACCCCCATGATCATCAAAGGTCATATTTCCCATCACATAATCTTGTGCCCAAATCGGCACATTACGTTCCCTCCGCGGTCTTTGCATCGCGACCGCCTCACCTTCATGTCTGGTGCTTACATCTCCATCGTTTACTTGAACCACACGCCTCAAATCTAAAATATGCCGCGGCATCCCATCGACACTCAAGTTGTTAGGAGATTGCACTCCAGTAATCACTCCTCTTCCCCATTGCGTTGTACATCGAGCATTTGGTGGCTTCACCCAAACCTCTTCTGCTATTTGTATTCTGGCTGGTCCTCGCTCTTCGACTTCTGAGGATATATCTCTTGGATGTCACCATTCATATTTAAAAATGGATCTATGTGGCACTGTCTCGTCCCTCTGTCTGACCTTGGGTGCCATGTTGTACCAGAATGTGGCCTCTTCGGGTGATATCCCTCCTCTCTCAGCTATCGCTTTCACTGTCCGATGATGTCGCTCTACTATTCCATTTCCTCCGGGCCTATAGGCTGCCCTGTCATATCTTTTTATCTTCCATTTTTCTAGCATTGTCTGGAGACGTTCTGAGCGAAAAACGGTGCCATTGTCCATTATCACCTCCATTACCGGACCCCGTTCAAGCATCACCTTCTCCAATTCCTCTGTAACCGCAGTTGTCGTCTCCACATGTAACTCCCTCCATATTGCTAGTCTCCCAGGCCCACAGCCAATCATTGACAAGTATTCGCCCTCACGATAGTGTGTTATGTCAATAGCTAATCTTATCCAATTATTTGAAGTTCCAATGTCACCAGGATCATGTATATTCGGGGCAGGATCGATTGAGTGACATCGAACACAGTTCCTGACCACTCTCTGAACTTCCTCCCGTCTTATAAGTGGATCAACTTTCCGCACCAAATATAATGTTCTATCCATTCCCATGTGGTGCATGCAATGCAACTCTTCTAGTTCTCCGGTTCCTAAACAGCATACCGGGACCTCTTCTTTCTCAACTAACCACCGTTTCTTTATTCGGGTTAGCGCATCTGCTTTGTTTCTCTGTGAAGACACAAACACTGCCTTTATTCACAGTCCAAATTCGGATATTAACTGTCCAAGTATTCCCAATCTTCGCTTTACGATCATTTCTCCAGCACCCTTGGTTCTTATTTTTCCACTCTCCTCCACTGTAGAGTTCACCCAACTTAGTACCGTTGCTGAATCGGTCCTTATTTCAATCTCTCTCAATCCCCATTTTATGGCTAAATTGACGCCTTTCAAAACAGCATCGAATTCGGCCACGTTAATGTGATTGCAGTCATCTTTTTTTGTCAGCCATGCTGCATCTTCCGCCACCAAACCACCTATCTCCACAACCACGCCTGTTGCAATACTGCTTGCATCACACGACACTACTCCTATTTTTGTTTCAGGTATGTGCTAAGCTCCACTAACTGGGTACTCCTTCTCTACATCAGTTAGAATCTCCTGTATTACTTTGACAGTTTTGCCATCAACTCTTTCCTCCCAGTCTACTCCACTTGCTCTTCTTTTAACATAACTGCGTACCAGTCGCAGCCATGCAACAACTGGATAGTTCCCCAACAATTTGCCGCAGATAGAGAATAACTGCCGCCTATTCATTTCTTTCGTCATCTCCGGGACTTCGTTGCCCCTTTTGAACATCAGCTACCCGTCTTTCCTTTCATCAACTTAAGTCCCAGTGCCGCTCCGCCGTCCAAGGATTCAGGTTGCTTTGCTGTCAGCCAAATCCCTTAAGATGTTCCACCACTTCCTCTGTCGATACTTTTGTCACATCTATGATTATGTCATCAATGTACGAATCAGTGGCCTCCTTTGTCTTATTTCCTTTCATTAACACAGTTTTTAGAACGGCTGCCATAATTTTTGGTGCAACATTAAGCCCAAATCCTAACCGTGTCAGACAGTAGGTTCTTTCTTTATAGCAAACTAGCTGGTACTGCCATAGCTCTTTTGCCACGTGTAGTTGCAAGTAGGCAGACTTAAGGTCGACAATCGCAGTTCCTCCTGCCAACCGCCTCCATTTTCTCATCTTTTCATCACACACATCTATTAGGTCGCTCCCTGTATGACATGCTACAAAACGGTTCAATTTCCGAAAATCTAACACTGGCCTCACTTTACCTTTTGTGGCCTGGACCACTGCCATCAACGGTAACACACCTTTTTCTTCATCCTTCCATGGTAAGAGAATACCATCTGCTATCCATCTTTCCACTTCCTTCTCGAACTCTGAATTTTTCTCACTGTCCAGGGAATTCTTATAATATTTTATTTGTCTCCCATCCATTTCCATTTCACTGTCCATCTCTCTCCATCAAAATCCGCCTCGAAATCTTTATCCTCAATTTTGCAAACGTCCGGCTGATGGGCAGCTACGGCACAGTGTACATCTCCAAACTTGACCTCAGTTTTGTTGATACTCACACCTCCCATCTCATTGATCACATCCATTCCAATTATGACATCAATTCCGTCAATCATGTGATCCATCAGAATCACTTCCACCTTCACTCGTACCCCAAATACTTTCATTTCCACTTGCCGGGCTCCCTTACATTTTACGTCACACCTACTCACAAGTTTGGAGTTAAGTAGAGTGGTGGTGCATCCAGTGTCAACAAGTGCCGTCATTACAGCATCATTTACTGCCACTTCTATCATGGGTAGAGTTCCGTACTGCGCCTTCATTCTGTTTCTGGGGTAGCTACTGGCGCAGAAGCTCTCCTTTGCTCGTTTCCCTGGGCTAGAGAACAATATCTCGCAATGTGCCCAATTCTTCCACACTCATAGCACCTTACTCTGACTCTAGCTGGCTCCGTGAAATCTTTAATAAGATGTGGTCCTCGACACCTAAAGCACCGAATGCTTGAAGATTCTCTTTGAATCTCATTTTTCAGTGTAGTGCTTTGTGCACTCGCTGCCACCATCCCAGTATCTCGCATCCTCTTGCTAACCAATAGCCGTGCAGTCGGTATCAGTCGACTAACATCCAGTCTCTCCAAGTGATGCAATTGTTGCAGTGCCACAGATACGTCATCTGGAAATCCTGTGATGAACGCGAGTTTTGCTGTCTGATCCAGACCTATCCCTTGGTATCCAGCTAATCCAGCCAATCTTTTGATATTGTTGGCATAAACATCCACCGATTCTCTAGTCCACCTGAATCGTTTCAGTGTATCATAGGCTTCGAAAGGACCTTCAGTGAATGTTGTCACCAATCTCATCTCTATCATTTCCGCATCTAATTGGTCTGTATCACTCATCTCGAGGTAGAAAGCAAGCGCATCCCCATGCAGAAAATGCCAGGTCTTGTACTCTCTGTAGTTTCGCCATCAGTTTTACTTTTTTCATCCACCCGACTACATCACCTTCTTCACTAAAAGGCGATATCACATCCTTGCTCAAACTTATTTTTCCGGACACCATATTCTCCTCTTCACGCCGAGATAGCTTGTAATCCAAACTTAAATAAAAAAAATAATATTGGATTTTCTTCACCTTCACCGACAATTGCAATCTCCAATATTAAAAGTTCTCTCTCCAATCTTCACTCTCTTCTCTTCCAAACTCAACTCACTCTTCAGTCAAAAAAGTACGGTTTTTATATTGTTTAACCCACCACATATGCAAATTATTGCTGTATCTTAAATCACATTTACATATAACAATATAATTATAAATAACAACATTCTTTGTTACATCACTGGGATATAACAGAGAACTTCTGTTAATCCCTTGAAAATGCAGGTTTACCTCTTCCGCATCATCTTTTCCAGATACTAAATTCTTGCAGCTATTGCATTTCATTTTCTTAAAAACTGCATAACAGCAATAACCTGCTAAGTCTAATATAACAGGAAGTACTTCTCTACACTGATTAACATCATCATCTGTTACATCTATGTTAAATTTATAAACATCTAGCTGTTGCTCCCTTGCCATTTCATCCGAGTTAGCTTCTTGTAAATTCTTCAAATCAATAGTTTGGTTATTAAGTGGCAGGCTAAGCTTTAATACTGACAACATTCTGAGTTTTTTCTCACATTCCAATACTTGACGTATAGAGACATTATATTGATCCCCACTAAGTTGCCGGTACTGGCCAAACCTTGCCTCAAGGTTATCTGTTTGAAACTTGCGAGGTAATATATACGTCATGTTCATTTCTTTTATGCAATACTTAGTTAGTTCAAGAATTGCATATGTGGTATGATGTAAAGCAGTGTAAGTTTCTTTTGTTAATTTACCAGTTCCATGCTATTCCAACATTCTAACTAGTCACAGAATACAGAGAGAAATCTATAATTTTCTTCATTTAATTTAAGTGGATTAGCATATTCATTGTTAAGCCGACAACCTTTATTTGATGTTTTTACATTCATTATTGTCCACCAAATATAAAATATCTTTATGTATTCTGCAGTTTCTGCAAAGTTGGCCAAACATTTCTGTTTTCCTAAGGTCAGCAATCCCTGAATAGTGTATTCATTGGAAATTTGCAGAACCAACGTAATATTTTGCCTTTCAAGATTAGTGGGAGAAATGGCCTTTGAAGTTAATTTGTAACAATATTTCAAAAGTGATTGAGATTCCAGGTCATAAAGTTTGTGTAAGCTAGAAAATGGGGCACTTTGGATGTTATCTAATTCATGATTTCCATTATGACAAAACTTTGGGAACATCATGCATTTACTTGCATCTTTTTGGCCAAGCCAGTTGTTTCTAATGCATTTTAATACATGTACTGAATCGAATAAGAAGAACAGAGGTCTAGAGTTTAGCACTGGATGTGGATATACAATTGAAAGCTTTGCTGGACTACAAAAGAAAGACATAGCTTTTTTATTTATTGCATTATTATCTGTTATAACAGATAATACTCTAAAGCCTATCTCCTCTAAACCAATTATTAAACGTTTGATTATGTCAAATAAGTTCTCAGATCGAAGACATTTAGTTGGCATAACGCGCACAACATCCTTATATTGTGAGAATACACTGCTAAGCATAAAAGCATATGCACTTGTTGCAGCTTCGTTGATATTGTTGGCTAAGCCAACAACATTACCACCCTTATAATCAAAATAAGGTTTTAGATGAATTTCATCAACAAGTAAAGATACTGTGATATCTTTCTGCACTAGTAACTTGAACTTACTTTTAATATACATAAGAAAATTGTTATCATGTCGTTCAACTACAGGATTCATAGAGGTTGATAAGATTAGTCTTCTGATGGTCGAATAACATGGTAAAATTACATTTTTAGTATCTCTTAACAGTCTGTACCCTCTAGGGGAGCAGTTATATAACAAGGAAGAAAATATCATCATTTCACTCGAATAATTAAACTTATTCAGTGTCATTATGTTTATCTGTTCGTATATGAATTTAATTGCATTGAAATATTTAAATGATTCATCTTACACTAAGAACAGAAATGACAAGATTAATTTTAATATAGAAATTGCATTTTGAGGTTTAGTTTGCTGTTCTTCTATGTCCATTTTTTCATGTTCTCCATCAAAATGTGTAGAGTATTTTCATCAGTTATATGTTTAGGAATCTTATACTCCCCTATAGTATTCATTTCCACATCACTGCAGAATACATTTACTACTAAATCAGATGCAATTACCAGGGACAGTGTGATTTTGGGACATGGATATTTGCTAATATGGCATATAATAAGTCTATCTTTTTGCCTAATAATGCTCCAATTTCGATCAAGAAAATTTACTTTTTTTTCTATGACTTCAAGAGTTCTGAACATCTTCTCTAGCGTATATGCTATATCAGCAGCAATGCTTTCACTTAAAGCACGTTTAAATGCAGAATTTTCAAGTCGTACTCTTTTAGAATCTGGTGACTCTCTGAAGCTTGTCGACGATGCAAATAAATATGGGGGGGCAGTTAGGCAGAATTCGAGGGATAGCATCATTTCGGAGATATGGTTTCCGAAGTTTAACAGTAATGGTTCAACCTGTTTTGGAGTCAAATGCGGATGCCTCTCTATTTATGTCCTCAGGTCGAAAATGAAGTTCACAAACCTGAAGAAATAAGTTAAAATACAAAAGATACCATTATTTAAACTTCTAACCCAATCAACCGGAACTAATTCAGACTTTGAAATTTGTTTTAAAAAAGTTCAATGTTAACTGTTAATGGAATCACCAACTCCTATCTTGCTATTAAGAGATAGATACGTGCAAAATCAAAGTCCGATCCCCAAAATGTAAAAACATTTTGACCCTCCCTTCACCTAAAAAATCACCAGAATTCAGGAAATCAATCAATTTTAATGAATTTTTCAATATTTATTAATAAACCAAAACAGGAGATGTAGTGAAACTATTTTTAAAAATCTTAGTGAAAATGCATTATTTTTTTAAACAAAATACATCTTTACTAAAGTTATATTTTTATATATATATAAAAAAATCCAGTAATTTTTTTAATGAAAATAAAGATCTGTGTATGTTTAAAATAATTTTTTTTTAATTATTTCGTATATATTACGAAAAAGGCCCTCTAAATTCTATGTTAATAAAATCATTATACCTCGAAGAAAAATTAATTTTGTTAATTAACGATGTTATCATTGAATAACGCATTGTTTAATCAATATTTTCACCAAAAAAATATAATTTCATAATATATTTCATGTGATTTACTATTTATTTAAATAACATTGTTCCAAATTGTTCAAAAGGCCATAAATGAAACTATTTTTTTTTAAAATCTTAGTGAAAATGTATTATTTTTTTTTAACAAAGTTCACCCCAAACAAGGCAGGCCGCCACTGTAGAAGTAAGGGGCTACTGAGAAAAAGAAAAGGGGGGAGAAGGTTGGGGGGGGGTCAACCTAAATTGGGATCTGCGCAGCGAGATGTCTGTTTACATTAGTTTTAAATTTCTGCATGTCTGTACTGTCGTGGAAACAGGGGGCAGGGAGGGAGTTCCAGAGGCCAGCAGCACGAGGAAAGAAGCTATTTGAGTAGAAGGTTCTCTGACATCTGGGGATCTCCACAGTGAATGGATGAGATTTAGTTGATTGTTGAGTTAGTTTAGTGAATTTACGTGGTGTCGTCAGCAAATAAACCAATCTCAGACACTATGTCATCAGGGAGATCGTTTATATAGATCAGGAACAACAATGGTCCAAAGATAGATCCCTGGGGTACAACAGCATTTATGTCATGTTGCTTAGATGAACGGCCATCGAGGACAACATGGATTTTTCTTTTGTCTAGGAATGATCTAATTATATTAAGTAATTGCCGAGTAATACCATATGAGTATATTTTCAGGAGAAGCCCTTTATGCCATACCTTGTCAAAGGCCTTGGATATATCAAGCGCTACTGCCCTAGCTTCTCCTGCCTTGTCGAGTGTATGATACATGCGTTCAGAGATGACTGTTAGGATGTCTGCAGTAGATCGTGCTTGTTTAAATCCATACTGGCGGTCATATAGAAGTTTAGCATTATCTAAGTGCCATACAATCGCTAGATTGATTAAGGAATCAAAGATTTTAGCAAAGATCGGAAGCCGACTGATTGGACGATAGTTCTGAGGATCGGTTCTATTCCCATAACTCTTGTAGACTGGTACCACAGAGGCAATTTTCCAGCTATCGGGGAAGCAAGATTCTGCTAGGCATTTATTGTAGAGTTTGGAGAGGACAGGGGCCAGTTCAGCAGAGCATTTCTTTATTACTATTACAGGTATAAGATCAGCCCCACAAGCTTTGGAGGTGTCAAGGTTTTTTATGATGTCTCTGACCTGGGATAGGGTGATGACCAGATTATCAAGTGTGGCTTCGGTCCACAATGGGAAATTGGGGAGGGGGTTGTTATCTGAATCCAAAGTAGAGTTAGAAGCGAAGCGCTGGGCAAGTAGTTCAGCCTTATCAGTGGCCGTGCATACAACATCATTGTGGTTTGATAGTGGGGGAATCGTTGATTGACAATTATTCACTACATTATTGTAGATTTTCCAGAAATCACGAGTACCTAGTTTCTGTGACTGGATGAATTTTTTGTTAACTCATTATATCTTCTCTCCGCTTCACCTATCGCAGCCTTGCATTTATTTCTTGACTCTATAAATTTATGTCTATTAGTAGCTGACTTATGGCGGCCGAATTTACAGAATGCTTGTTGCCTCTCAGAAATGGCAGATGCACATTCCGAGGTGAACCATTGAGGAGAGTAGGGGCTTGCTAAAGAATTTTCGCAGGGGAACATAGGCTTGAATGCCTGTTTTGACCCATTCAGTCAATTCGTTTGCACACTGATTGGCAGGGAGTGAGAAGGTTTCCCTCCATGGGGCGTCACTTATGTGATCTCTGATTGACTCGAAATCAGCCTGCTTGTTTTGAGCAACGGTTCATCAGCTTTTTGACGACTTTTTAGGGTGATATGTACCATTAGCACAATGTGATCAACATTCCCGAGTGGGCTATGAGCTTTCGTCACACAAGCCTCGGGCAGTTAGGTCAAGAAAAGGTCTAGAAGTGAGGCTTGTTTGTCTACTCGATTGGGGATGCGGGTCGGAAAATCGACAGTCTGAGAGAGGGAGTGAGCTAAGGAGAAATTATACGTAGAGATGCCGGCTGCGTCAGTAAGGCAGTCGCATTGGTGGGCATTAAAATCCCCAAATACATGTATCTGGGCATTCGAGTCAATTAAGAGTGCTATATCTATGCTTTCAGAGACAGAGTTTAGCAGAGTACAGTTCTAGCTCGACGAGGAGCGGTATAAGACATATAGGTAACTGACGCTGTGGTGTAAAGTCAATCTAAAGTACATGTAGTCTTGGTTAATTAACGATATTATCATGTTAACATGTAGTCATGGTTAATAAACGATATTATCATTTTAACATGTAGTCTTGGTTAATTAACGATATTATCATGTTAACATGTAGTCTTGGTAAATTAACGATATTATCATGTTAACATGTAGTCTTGGTTAATTAACGATATTATCATGTTAACATGTAGTCTTGGTTAATTAACGATATTATCATTTTAACATGTAGTCTTGGTTAATTAACGATATTATCATGTTAACATGTAGTCTTGGTTAATTAACGATATTATCTTGTTCACATGTAGTCTTGGTTAATTAACGATATTATCATGTTAACATGTAGTCTTGGTTAATTAACGATGTTATCATTTTTAATTAACGATATTATCATTGTTAATTAACGATAATATCAAGTTAACATGTAGTCTTGGTTAATTAACGATATTATCATTTTAATATGTAGTCTTGGGTAATTTACGATATTATCATGTTAACATGTAGTCTTGGTTAATTAACGATATTATCATGTTAACATGTAGTCTTGGTTAATTAACGATATTATCATGTTAACATGTAGTCTTGGTTAATTAACAATATTATCATTTTTAATTAACGATATTATCATTGTGAATCAACGATATTATCATGTTAACATGTAGTCTTAGTTAATTAACGATATTATCATTTTAATATGTAGTCTTTGTTAATTAACGATATTATCATGTTAACATGTAGTCTTGGTTAATTAACGATATTATCATGTTAACATGTAGTCTTGGTTAATTAACGATATTATCCTCTTAACATGTAGTCTTGGTTAATTAACGATATTATAATGTAAACATGTAGTCTTGGTTAATTAAGGATATTATCATGTTGACATGTAGTCTTGGTTAATTAACGATATTATCATTTTAACATGTAGTCTTGGTTAATTAACGATATTATCATGTTAACATGTAGTCTTGGTTAATTAACGATATTATCATGTTAACATGTAGTCTTGGTTAATTAACGATATTATCATGTTAACATGTAGTCTTGGTTAATTAACGATATTATCATTTTAACATGTAGTCTTGGTTAATTAACGATATTATCATTTTAACATGTAGTCTTGGTTAAATAACGATATTATCATGTTAACATGTAGTCTTGGTTAATTAAGGATATTATTATGTTGACATGTAGTCTTGGTTAATTAACGATATTATCATTTTAACATGTAGTCTTGTTAAATTAACGATATTATCATGTTAACATGTAGTCTTGGTTAATTAACGATATTATCATGTAAAAATGTAGTCTTGGTTAATTAACGATATTATCATGTTTACATGTAGTCTTGGTTAATTAACGATATTATCATTTTAACATGTAGTCTTGGTTAATTAAGGATATTATTATGTTGACATGTAGTCTTGGTTAATTAACGATATTATCATTTTAACATGTAGTCTTGGTTTATTAACGATATTATCATGTTAACATGTAGTCTTGGTTAATTAACGATATTATCATGTTAACATGTAGTCTAGGTTAATTAACGATATTATCATGTTAACATGTAGTCTTGGTTAATTAACGATATTATCATTTTTAATTAACGATATTATCATTGTGAATCAACGATATTATCATGTTAATATGTAGTCTTAGTTAATTAACGATATTATCATTTTAATATGTAGTCTTTGTTAATTAACGATATTATCATGTTAACATGTAGTCTTGGTTAATTAACGATATTATCCTGTTAACATGTAGTCTTTGTTAATTAACGATATTATCATGTTAACATGTAGTCTTGGTTAATTAAGGATATTATCATGTTGACATGTTGTCTTGGTTAATTAACGATATTATCATTTTAACATGTAGTCTTGGTTAATTAACGATATTATCATGTTAACATGTAGTCTTGGTTAATTAACGATATTATCATGTTAACATGTAGTCTTGGTTAATTAACGATATTATCATGTTAATATGTAGTCTTGGTTAATTAACGATATTATCATTTTTACATGTAGTCTTGGTTAATTAACGATATTATCATGTTAACATGTAGTCTTGGTTAATTAACGATATTATCATGTTAACATGTAGTCTTGGTTAATTAACGATATTATCATGTTAACATATAGTCTTGGTTAATTAACGATATTATCATGTTAACATGTAGTCTTGGTTAATTAAGGATATTATTATGTTGACATGTAGTCTTGGTTAATTTACGAAATTATCATTTTAACATATAGTCTTGGTTAATTAACGATATTATCATGTTAACATGTAGTCTTGGTTAATTAACGATATTATCATTTTAACATGTAGTCTTGGTTAATTAACGATATTATCATGTTAACATGTAGTCTTGGTTAATTAACGATATTATCATTTTAACATGTAGTCTTGGTTAATTAACGATATTATCATGTTAACATATAGTCTTGGTTAATTCACGATGTTAACATGTTAACATGTAGTCTTGGTTTATTAACGATATTATCATGTTAACATGTAGTCTTGGTTAATTAACGATATTATCATTTTTAATTAACGATATTATCATTGTTAATTAACGATATTATCATGTTAACATGTAGTCTTTGTTAATTAACGATATTATCATTTTAATAGGTAGTCTTGGTTAATTAACGATATTATCATGTTTACATGTAGTCTTTGTTAATTAACGATATTATCATTGTTAATTTACGATATTATCATTGAATAAAGCATTGTTTAATCTATTTTTTGGGGGTGAAAATATTGATTAAATATGCCGTTATTATTTCATTAATTTAATCTACAAAAGTACAGAGAAAAGATAAAATATACTACACTTAATAAGACATCTAAATATAATTTTTTTAAACTGAAAACAATTATTATTGGCTATACACTACTTTTTTTATCAAATAATGAATAAGTAATTCAGACTTTTGATTCTTTTATATAATTTAAAAAAATCAAACTCCCTACACTTTATTTAGTCGGTGTAAACATATCTCGCTTAATTGCGTGTATCCATATTTGCCGTAATTCTTCCTCTTTTGGAAATCCAAACACTGAGACTTTCAGTTTATTTTTTATAATTGCCCTGGCAATGAGGAACGGCGCATGCAGTAGGCATTTTAACTTTGTGAATTATGAAATTAAGTTTAAAAAGGCGCGAAATTAAGTTAACCAACCACAATGACGTCAGAGGGGGGGAGCAAGAAGTTAGTTGCTTGGCCTTAATTGAATTTGCATGACTTCTTATTTTAAAAAAATGCATATTTTCCATTTTCGGAGAAATTGCGTAGTAAAAAATAGTTGTCTGCCCCTTCTTACACAATTGGAGATCTTCTAAAATAAATTTTGGCTCGTGTTCCTATTCTGCAAAAGTGCAGTTTCGGCACTTGTGCTGATGCGGTACACGAGCTAAAATTTATTTTAGAAGACTTCCAATGGTGTGAGAAAATAGAATTTGGGAAAATGAACAGTATATTTTTTCATTTCCAAACCAACAAATTGAACAGTCCTCTTGTTTGGATTAACAGATTTTTGAATTTTTTGTTATAGTTTAAAATATTAAATCATCGCAGAACATAACATTTGTGAAAAATTTCCTGCTTCTCCGAAAATGGACGTAATCGACGTGAATGCCTTGAACAATTTTAATTTCTGCGATAATTTAATGTTTTAAACTATAAGAAAAACTTTTAAAAAACAGTTAATCCATACAAGAGGACTGTTCGTTTTGTTGGTTTTGAAATGAAAAAATATACTGTTCATTTTCCCAAATTCTATTTTCTTCAATAAATGTTCTATCAATATACTAAAAAGAGAGTTGTCTGCCCCTTACACCATTGGAACTCTTCGAAAATAAATTTAGGCTCGTGTACCGCATCTGCACAAGTGCCAAACAGAGTTATCTGCCCCTTCTTACACCATTGGAGCTCTCCTAAATAAATTTCAGCCCGTGTTCCTGTGCTACATCAGTGCCAAAGAAACTATTTGAAATCTTCTATATAAAAATGAATGTTTTTGTGTTTGTGTGTTTGTGTGTGTGTGCCTTTTAGAAAAACATGTTAAAGAATATAGATACAATATAAAAGTGTATTCTTATGTAAAATTCACAGAGTAAGTTGATGGGCGTATTCCCGAATCTATAAACCCGCCCCTTTAGGGGTCCATGGGGCATATTTCATCAGGAAGGGGGGGGGGGCTTTTCAGTTATTTTTCATTATATTTTATAGTAATTTGAAATTGCTGAGTCATATTGTAATTTAATTACGTAATAATTTGAAATAACTTTAAATTGTATTTAATGTTTCTTAGCGTCAAATCTATTTACATGGAGGGGGTAAGAAACTGCGCCAAGGTCAGCCACTAGCCGCCACTCTGTATGTACACAAAAGAAAAGTATTCGGTGTTGTCCGGCAAATTATACCTCACGTACATAAAACAATTCATGGTTTTTTAATGAAAATGATGAGTCATATTTTAATAATTTGAAATAACTTTTAATTTTATTTGACTCTGAGACACTGGAAATTACGCCATTGTAAAAGGGAGGAGGAGGACAGGGACACATAATGAGGCAAGAGTTGATCAGTCCCCTTTATTAGTAATTTTTGGTTCGTTTAATGTGATCGCAATTTTTTAATGTTATCATTCGCCCTGACGTCATAGTGATAGGTATGTGACGTTAGAGTGATAGTATTTGATAATATTTTAACGCCATCTAGGTTCCTCTTCTGATTGCCACTTGTGCAGTATATGATCCAGGCATGGTACTTGTGCAGTATATGAACCGGGCATGGTACTTATGCAGTATATGACCTGGGACATGGCACTTGTGCACAATATGACCCGGGGCATGGCACTTGTGCAGTATATGACCCGGGCATGGCACTTGTGCAGTATGTGACCCGGGCATGGTACTTGTGCAGTATGTGACCCGGGCATGGTACTTGTGCAGTATATGACCCAGACATGGTACTTGTGCAGTACATCACCTGGGGCATGGCACTTGTGCATTATATTAACCAGGCATGGTACTTGTGCAGAATAGGACCCGGACATAGTACGTGTGCAGTATATGACCCGGGGACTTGTACTTGTGCATTATATGACCCGAGCCATGGCACTTGTGCACTATATGATCCGTGGCATGGCACATGCAGTATATACCCCGGGCATGGTACTTGTGCAGTATATTACCTGGCATGGTACTTGTTGAGTATATGACCCGGGGACTGGTACTTGTGCATTATATGACCCAGGGATGGTAATTGTGCAGTATATGACCCAGAATGGTACTTGTGCAGTACATGACCTGGGGCATGGCACTTGTGCAGTATATGAACCAGGCATGGCACTTGTGCATTATATGACCCAGGCAGTGTACTAGTGCAGTTTATGACCCAAACATGGTACTTGTGCATTACATGACCTGGGGCATGGCACTTGTGCTGTATATGAACCAGGCATGGCACTTGAGCAGCATATGACCCGGTCATGGTACTTGTGCAGTATATGACCCGGGGCATGGCACTTGTGCATTATATGACCCGGGGCATTGTACTTGTGCAGTATATGACCTGCGGCATTTTACTTGTGCAGGATATGACCAGGGCATGGTGCTTGTGCAGTATATGACCCGGGGACTGGTACTTGTGCAGTATATGACCCAGGCATGGTACTATTGCAGTATATGACCCGGGGACTGGTACTTGTGCATTATATGACCCGGGGCATGGTACTTGTGCAGTATATGACCCACGGCATTGTACTTGTGCAGTATATGACCAGGGCATGGTGCTTGTGCAGTATATGACCCGGCGACTGATACTTGTGCAGTATATGACCCAGGCATGGTACTATTGCAGTATATGACCCGGGGACTGGTACTTGTGCATTATATGACCCAGGCATGGTACTTGTTCAGTATATTACCCGGGGCATGGCACTTGTGCAGTATATGACCCAGACATGGTACTTGTGCAGTATATGACCAGGGGCATGGCACATGTGCATTATATGACCCGGGCCATGGCACTTGTGTACACTATATTACCCGGAGTAGAGTATATATTTTTTTCTTCAAAATTATTTTTTCTTCAAAATTATTGTTTCTTCAACATTTTTCTTTATCAACATTTTTTTCCAACATTTTTGTTTTCAAAATTTTTTTTTCGTCAAAGTTTTTTTCTTTCCTTCTAAATTTTTTTTTTTCCGTTTTATTCTTCAATTTTTTTTTACTTTCGCAGTATACGACCGGGGCATGGTACTAGTGCAGTACATAATCCGGGCATTATACTTGTGCAGTATATGACCCAGGCATGGCACTTGCATTTTTTTTCTTCCAATTTTTTTTTTCACCATTTTTTTTTCTCTTCTGATTATTATGCTCAACACAATGAGGGTGAATGTCTATTTTTGTATGTTTTTTATCGTCCCGGGCAACGCTGGGTAGCCCTGCTAGTCTTCTATATGAAACTGAATGTCTGCATGTTTGTGTGTTTGTGTGTTTGTGTGTTTTTGCCTTATAGAAAAAAAATGTTAGAGAATATAGATACAATATAAAAGTATATTCTCATGTAAAATTCACAGAGTAAGTTGATGGGCGTATTCCCGAATCTATAAACCCGCCCCTTTAGGGGTCCATGGGGCATATTTCATCAGGGAGGGGGGGGGCTTTTCAGTTATTTTTCATTATATTTTATAGTAATTTGAAATTGCTGAGTCATATTGTAATTTAATTACGTAATAATTTGAAATAACGGTTAATTTTATTTAATGTTTCTTAGCGTCAATTCTATTTACATGGGGGGTAAGAAACTACGCCAAGATCCGCCACTAGCCGTCACTGCCCACCACTCTGTACGTAAACAAATACATGTACTCTTTATAATATCTTATATAAGAAAAGTATTCAGTGTTGTCCTGCAAATAATACCTCAAGTTCATAAAACAATTTATGGTTTTTAATGAAATTTATTTGTTAGAGGATATCTAAGGAAGAACGATAACTCACGTTTAAAAACACAATTTAGGTCTTAAAACAAGGTTAGAGAATATACATAACATATAAAAATGTATTCTCATGTAAAATTCACAGAGTAAGATGTAGAGAGTATTCCCGAATCTATAAACCCACCCCTTATGGGTCCATGGGCTATATTTAATCAGGAGGGGGTGGGGCATTTCAGTCATTTTTCATTATATTTTATAGTAATTTGAAATTGCTGAGTCATATTGTAATTTAATTAGGTAATACTTTGAAATAACTTTAAATTTTATTTAACGTTTCTTAGCGTTAATTCTATTTACATGGAGGGGGTAAGAAAATACGCCAAGGTCCGCCACTGTCCGTCGCTCTGTACGTACACAAAATAAAAGTATTCGGCGTTGTCAGGCCAATTATACCTCACGTACATAAAACAATTCATGGTTTTTAATAGAAATGATGAGTCATATTTTAATAATTTGAAATAACTTTTAATTCCATTTGACTCTGAGTCACTGGAAATGACGCTATTGTAAGACGAGGGAAGAGAACAGGGACACATAGTGAGGCAAGGGTTGCTCAGTCCCATTATTAGTCATTTTTGGTTCGTTTAATGTGATCTCAATTTTTTAATGTTATCATTCGCCCTGACGTCATAGTGATAGGTATGTGACGTCAGAGTGATAGTATTTGATAATATTTTAACGCCATCTAGGTTTCTCTTCTGATTGCCACTTGTGCAGTATATGATCCAGGCATGGTACTTGTGCAGTATATGACCCGGGCATTGTACTTATGCAGTATATGACCTGGGACATGGCACTTGTGCATTATATGACCCGGGGCATGGCACTTGTGCAGTATATGACTGGGCATGGTACTTGTGCAGTACATAACCTGGGGCATGGTACTTGTGCAGTATATTAACCAGGCATGGTACTTGTGCAGTATATGACCCGGAGACTGGTACTTGTGCATTATATGACCCATGCATGGTACTTGTGCAGTATATGACTCGGGGCATGGCACTTGTGCAGTATATTAACCAGGCATGGTACTTGTGCAGTATAGAACCCGGACATAGTACGTGTGTAGTATATGACCTGGGGTATGGCACTTGCCCAGGATACAACCCAGGCATGGTACTTGTGCAGTATATGACCCAGGCATGTTACTTGTGCAGTATATGCCCCAGGCATGGTACTTGTTCAGTATATGACCTGCGGACTGGCATTTGTGCATTATATGACCCAGGCATGGTACTTGTGCAGTATATGACCCAGGCATGGCACTTGTTTTTTTTTTCATTTCAACATTTTTTTCTCTTCTGATTATTATGCTCATCAAAAGGTTAGCAGAAGAGTCACTTATCTTGCCTTTGGTAACATTTATTTGTTGATTATTTGTTTTTCTTGTTCATTTTTAACCCCTTTTCGTTCTGTTAGCTGTCGTTATAAATGCCCCAGTTGCTTTATGTTTGTTTTTAAACTAAAATGATTATTTTTCGTTTTTTGGTACTTCTATCGATCCTGACCCAATTTCCGTGAACTTCGCGTCGGATGCTACGTAAACGCCCACGAGATGACGAGCCGAATGGTAGCAGGCGACAATTTCGATATGTTGCTTCTATTTATCTACCTCCCACATTGGTAAGATGCAGTGGCACTATACTCCCCGCCAAACAGCGACCCCTCGGTGCCAGCATTTTGGCTCACGTGACTCAATCGTAGTCACTTATAAACAGAATAGTCTTCCGTATTAACAATTAGCATATATCCCAGCCCAATACATTTTTTTTGTTTACTACTTATTTACCTTACAAAATAGAATGAAGATTGATGAATTTTCCGCAAACCGCCGCCCAACCCCCGCACTCTCGCTGCCGCCAGCATTTTGGCTCACGTGACTCAATCGTAGTCACTTATAAACAGAATAGTCTTCCGTATTAACAATTAGCATATATCCCAGCCCAATATATTTTTTTTGTTTATTACTTATTTACCTTACAAAATAGAATGAAGATTGATGGATTTTCGCAAACCGCCGCCCAACCCCCGCACTCTCGCTGCCGCCAGCATTTTGGCTCATGTGACTCAATCGTAGTCACTTATGAACAGAATAGTCTTCCGTATGAACAATTAGCATATATCCCAGCCCAATACATTTTTTTTGTTTATTACTTATTTACCTTACAAAATAGAATGAAGATTGATGGATTTTCCGCAAACCGCCGCCCAACCCCCGCACTCTCGCTGCCGCCAGCATTTTGGCTCACGTGACTCAATCGTAGTCACTTATGAACAGAATAGTCTTCCGTATAAACAATTAGCATATATCCCAGCCCAATACATTTTTTTTGTTTATTACTTATTTACCTTACAAAATAGAATGAAGATTGATGGATTTTCCGCAAACCGCCGCCCAACCCCCGCACTCTCGCTGCCGCCAGCATTTTGGCTCACGTGACTCAATCGTAGTCACTTATAAACAGAATAGTCTTCCGTATGAACAATTAGCATATATCCCAGCCCAATACATTTTTTTTGTTTATTACTTATTTACCTTACAAAATAGAATGAAGATTGATGGATTTTCCGCAAACTGCCGCCCAACCCCCGCACTATCGCTGCCGCCAGCATTTTGGCTCACGTGACTCAATCGTAGTCACTTATAAACAGAATAGTCTTCCGTATAAACAATTAGCATATATCCCAGCCCAATACATTTTTTTTGTTTATTACTTATTTACCTTACAAAATAGAATGAAGATTGATGGATTTTCCGCAAACCGCCGCCCAACCCCCGCACTCTCGCTGCCGCCAGCATTTTGGCTCACGTGACTCAATCGTAGTCACTTATAAACAGAATAGTCTTCCGTATGAACAATTAGCATATATCCCAGCCCAATACATTTTTTTTGTTTATTACTTATTTACCTTACAAAATAGAATGAAGATTGATGGATTTTCCGCAAACCGCCGCCAACCCCCGCACTCTCGCTGCCGCCAGCATTTTGGCTCACGTGACTCAATCGTAGTCACTTATAAACAGAATAGTCTTCCGTATGAACAATTAGCATATATCCCAGCCCAATACATTTTTTTTGTTTATTACTTATTTACCTTACAAAATAGAATGAAGATTGATGGATTTTCCGCAAACCGCCGCCCAACCCCCGCACTCTCGCTGCCGCCAGCATTTTGGCTCACGTGACTCAATCGTAGTCACTTATAAACAGAATAGTCTTCCGTATGAACAATTAGCATATATCCCAGCCCAATACATTTTTTTTGTTTATTACTTATTTACCTTACAAAATAGAATGAAGATTGATGAATTTTCCGCAAACCGCCGCCCAACCCCCGCACTCTCGCTGCCGCCAGCATTTTGGCTCACGTGACTCAATCGTAGTCACTTATGAACAGAATAGTCTTCCGTATTAACAATTAGCATATATCCCAGCCCAATACATTTTTTTTGTTTATTAATTATTTACCTTACGAAATAGAATGAAGATTGATGGATTTTCCGCAAACCGCCGCCCAACTCCCGCACTCTCACTGCTGCCAGCATTTGGACTCACGTGACACAATCGCTGTCATCTATAAACAGAATATTCTTCGTTATAAACACTTAGCATATACCCCCCCCCAATACATTTTTTTTGTTTATTACTTATTTACCTTACGAATTAGAATGACGATTGATGGATTTTCAGCAAACCACCGCCTAACCCCGCCACCCCCGGCAACCCCCCCGCGACCCGCGGCGCCAGCATTTTGGCTCACATGACTCAATCGTAGTAACTTATGAACAGAATAGTCTTCCGTATAAACAATTAGCATATATCCCAGCCCAATATATTTTTTTTGTTTATTACTTATTTACCTTACAAAATAGAATGAAGATTGATGGATTTTCCGCAAACCGCCGCCCAACCCCCGCACTCTCGCTGCCGCCAGCATTTTGGCTCACGTGACTCAATCGTAGTCACTTATGAACAGAATAGTCTTCCGTATAAACAATTAGCATATATCCCAGCCCAATACATTTTTTTTGTTTATTACTTATTTACCTTACAAAATAGAATGAAGATTGATGGATTTTCCGCAAACCGCCGCCCAACCCCCGCACTCTCGCTGCCGCCAGCATTTTGGCTCACGTGACTCAATCGTAGTAACTTATGAACAGAATAGTCTTCCGTATTAACAATTAGCATATATCCCAGCCCAATTCATTTTTTTTGTTTATTAATTATTTACCTTACGAAATAGAATGAAGATTGATGGATTTTCCGCAAACCGCCGCCCAACTCCCGCACTCTCACTGCCGCCAGCATTTGGACTCACGTGACA
The DNA here is from genome assembly GCA_963556195.1 of Sepiola atlantica. Classification (NCBI taxonomy): domain Eukaryota; kingdom Metazoa; phylum Mollusca; class Cephalopoda; order Sepiida; family Sepiolidae; genus Sepiola; species Sepiola atlantica. The sequence continues at coordinate 411,245 of OY744522.1, forward strand.
CAATCGCTGTCATTTATAAACAGAATATTCTTCGTTATTAACACTTAGCATATATTCCCCCAATACATTTTTTTTCTTTATTACTTATTTACATAGAAACATAGAAACATAGAAACATAGATGAATTCTGGTAGAAGGACATGAGTCGTCCTATGGCACCAGCTCCTTGTCTTCATCGTTGTATGCGTCCAGTGACGACAGCAGCCTTATAATTGAATTTGATTTCTTGGTCAATCCAGAACTTATCCAACCGCTTCTCAAATATCTTTACAGTTTCGGCTTCAATTACACTTGATGGCAATCTATTCCACAAATCAACACAGCGATGGCTGAATGAATATTTTTTCAGGTTCAAACGTGCCTGTTTCTTGTAAAGCATCTGACTGTGTCCCCTGTTGCCCACTCTTGTACTTTTTCTAGTCAATAATTTATCAGCATTGAAATCATATTTTCCAGAGAGCAATTTATAGCACTCAATCATGTCCCCACGTATTCTTCTATAGGTCAAACTTGGCAATTTCAGAGCTTTCAACCTTTCTTCATAACTCTGATCGTACAGTCCTGGAACAAGTTTAGTAGCTCGCCTTTGTACATTTTCTATCATTTCAATGTGTTTCTTTTTATATGGTGCCCACACTTGATTAGCATATTCAATATGAGGCCTGACGAGCGCTTTAAACAATATAACCAATGAACTTCGACCGAGGTATTCAAAACATCTGCGGATTAAACCGAGTATTTTGTTGGCTTTGTTTACTTTCTCTTTCATGTGTTCTTCGAAATGTAGCCTATTATCTATTACAACACCAATGTCTTTTTCCAAGTTCGTATAATACATGGGTTGTAGACAATCATTCAGAGTATATTGAAAGCAATTTTTAGTGTTCTGTTTAGTACCTATACACATAATCTTGCATTTTACTGGATGAAATTTTAACTGCTATTTTTCAGACCAATCATACATGCAATGGATATCTTCCGGTAGTTTCTGACAATCTTCATAGTCTTTACCTTACGAAATAGAATGAAGATTGATGGATTTTCCGCAAACCGCCGCCAACCCCAATTGTATTAACAATTAACATATATCCATCCCCCAATGTATTTTTTTTGTTTATTAATTATTTATCTTACGAAGTGGAATGAAATTGGTGGATTTTCCCATCTGAGTATATACCCACTAAAAAAATAAATGTTTACAATTCTTTAAAATCAGTGCTCAGCCAAGAAATGTTGTTTAAACCTTTCATATTTGT
>OY744522.1:417500-565000 GCA_963556195.1 Sepiola atlantica
TATGTATATATATATTATATGTATATAACATATATATATATTATATATATAATATATATATTATATATATTATATATATATGTATTATATATATTATATATACATATATATATTATATATATATGAATTATTTATTATATATATATAGATTATATATATATATATATTATATACATATATATATTATATATACATATATATATTATATATACATATATATATATATGTTATATATATATAGATTATATATATTACATATATATATATATATATTATATATATATAGATGATATATAATATATTATATATATATTATATATATATCGATTATCAATTATATATTATATATATTATATATATATATAGATTATATATTATATATTATATATATAAATTATATATATATATTATATATATTTAAGTATAATATATATATATATTATATATTATATATATATTCTATCATATTATATATATCATATGTATATATATATTATATGTATATAATATATATATATTATATATATAATATATATATTATATATATTATATATATGTATTATATATACATATATATATCTATTATATATATATATGAATTATTTATAATATATATAGATTATATATATATTATATACATATATATATATATTATATATACATATATATATTATATATACATATATATATGGTGTATATATATATATAGATTATATATATAAATTACATATATATATATATATATTTTTTTTTTATATACATATATATATATTATATATATATAGATTATATATAATATATTATATATATATTATATATATAGATTATCAATTATATATTGTATATATATTATATATATATATGTATAGATTATATATTATTTATTATATATATTAATTATATATATATATATATATTATATATGTAAGTATAAAGTATATATATATATTATATTATATATATATATTTAAATATATATATCATATACATATTATATATAAATTATAATATTTATATATGTAATATATATTATAAATATATAATATATATAAATAATAATATATATAAATTTATATATATATATATTATGTATATATATATTTATATATATGTTATGGTGCCGTACCTACCTACGGAGAACTAATGGACTCGTCCACCTTATAAATACGGGAAGCACGTGACACTTGTTTTCTTCTTCCCAGGCAAACCGGCAATGGCGGTTTAGAGGAACATCTCTTTGTATCTCTTTCTTTCTATTATATAATATATACCTTTGTTCATTTAAACCATGTGTTCTTGTGTCATTCATTCAGCCTTACCCAGGTCCACAACAAATGGCGACGAGGGAATTCGAACTCTTGGGTAAAAAAACTGAAAATACCATGTGAAAATGCACTCACACGGTTAATGCAGGAAGCTGCACGCAAAAAAACAAAAAAAAACAATGGTTTTTGCCGAACGGTCGAGAGAAGAAAAGAGAACTCTACTGAAAAAACAAAAACAAAAAAAACACGTTGAATTCTTAAGTGCGAGAAAATTGTTTTCTTTTAAGAAAAAGAAAACTGAAATAGACATGTTGTACTCTAAGTTTGAAAACTGCTTATCGAAAAAAAAACAGCTTGAAATTAGGTGCGCGGTTCCTCTAGTTTGGGAAAACTAGTTAAAAAAACAAACAAAAAAACAACTGAAATTGAATGCGCGTTTTTTTCTCTGGAGTGGAAAAAAAAAAAAATACCGAACACGAAGGAAGCGAGCATTGTTTTTTTTTAGACGAACGTCACAGCGAGTTTTTTTTGACGAGCACACACAAAAAAAAATGAAACCGACAACACGTGCTTCATTTTAAGAACAGATAAAAGAAACAAAAACATGAAATGAACCACACGTGCGATACTTCATGAAAAAAGACGGACGATAAAAAAAGGTCAGTTTTATTTTCTCTCTCTCTTTTCCGACTTGTACTGAAATATTTTAAAATGCAGAAAGAATTAATTGTGAAACAGATTTTTTTTCTCTTCGTTAAAATTAAAAACGTGTATAAGAAAAGAACATTACATAATCTTTTTATAACTAAAACTCAGCATCTTGCCAGCGCTAATTTAAAGAAAAGAACTTCTTGTAAATTCATTAAATAACGAGAAAATATTAATTTTCAAAATAAAAAATAAAAAAAATAAGTGAATATACGCGTATATAGAGAAAAGGAAAAGTTTCATAATCTTTTCATAATTAAAATGGCGCCTAGCAAACGCTAATTTAAAGAAAAGAACTTTTATAAAATCATAAGATAATGAGAAAATATTAATTTCCTAAATAAAATCAGAAACTAAATGGATGAATATGGAAGATATTAAGTCTATAATCGCCGAACTAGCGAAATTCCAAATCTCCCAGCAACAACAAACTGAGGAAAGATTTCAGAAGTTTTTATTACACAAAAAGGAGTATGATGAAAGATTGGAATTTCTGATACAAACAATATCGCGCAGTTACCAAAAAAATGTAAAACAGGACTCAAAAGACATTGAATTGTCCGGCATTGCGCATATAAATAAGGTACATCAAAAAACTAAAGCTCAACCTTATAGAAAAATAAGAAATAATAATTTTGATGTAACAAAGACAAACCAAACCAGTAAAAAAATAAATAAATTGCCACCAAGCCCTTGTTCACGCTGTGGTAATCCACATTGGTAGAATTAGTGCCCATTCCGTTTTAAAACCTTTATGAAATGCAAAAAAGTTGGACATAAAAGTTCGCACTGCTGAACGGGCAGAGGAAATAAAATGCGGATTCAAGCCACTAGGACAAAGAAGGAAAAATGCATGAACATAAGAAAATATGTACAGGTGAAAATCCTGGATAAAAAAATAAAATTGCAATTGGATTCTGGTTCAGACGTTTCCATTATAAATTTACATACATGGAGGAGATTAAATAAACCCACTCTATCAAGAACAAACAGGCTGGCAAGCACAGTTACTGGTGAAAGAATTACATTTGAAGGAGAATTAATCACAAATGTGTCCCTAATGGGAAATACTAAAAAACTCAAACTACTGGTACTGAAGGATTCGAATAATCATTTTGGTTCAGATTTTATGCAGGCATTTGATTTATGGAAGTTGCCGATAAATACATTTTGTAAAAAAAATAAATAGTCGCGCAACAGAATCGGAAAAACTACAACGAGAATTAAAAAAATCGTTTCCAGAGGTTTTTTCTGGCGGTCTTGGATGCTGCACTAAAATGACTGCAGAATTTCGTCTAAAAGAAAATGTACTGCCGGTATTATGAAAAGAATGAAAGTACCCTTCGCCTCGATTGAAAAAATAAACGCTGAATTAGACCGACTGGTAAAGATGGGTATTTTATCAAAAGTACAACACAGCCAGTGGGCAGCACTAAAAATCTAATGAGATTCGTGTATGTGCAGATTTTTCAACAGGACTGAATACTGCCCTCGCGGACTATCACTACACACTCCATACCCCGGAAGAAGTGTTTGCAAGCTTAAATGGAGGAAGATTTTTTTCAAAAATAGACCTGAGTGAGGCATACCTACAAATACCGGTGGATAAAGATTGTTCTAAGCTGTTATGTATAAACACACATCGTGGTTTATATAAATTCGAAAGATTAGCGTTCGGAGTTAAGGTCGCGCCAGCCATTTTCCAACAAGTAATGGACACAATGCTGGGCGGACTGGATTTCGCAATAGCGTATCTCGATGACATCTTGATTAACAGCAAAGATATCGAACAACACCAAAAACATGTAAATCAAGTGTTTGCGAGAATCCAAGATTATGGGTTCAAAGTAAAAGAAGAAAAATGTGATTAAAAAAAGGTAAAGCATGGGTATGGACACCTGAATGTCAGGATGCATTTAATAAAATCATAGAAAGACTTACGTCAGAGTTATTTCTAACACATTACAACCCAGAATTGGACATAATCGTAGCTAGCGACGCTAGTTCATATGGTTTAGGAGCATGTATCCTACACAAAATGCCTGATGGAACCCATAAACCCATTGCACATGCATCAAGGACCTTGCTCCCAGCGGAAAAATAGTATTCTCAAATCGAGTAAGAAGCCCTAGCAATAATATTTGCAGTAACAAAGTTTCACCGATACATACATGGTAGACAATTTACCTTACAGACAGACCATAAGCCGCTAATTACAATTTATGGATCTAAAAAAGGCCTACCTGTATATAAGCTAATAGACTACAAAGACGGGGAACTATCTTATTAAACCACAACTTTAAAATGCAACATTTGCATTCAAATAAAACCTATCATGCAGATGGATTGTCGAGATTAGTGCCAAAACAGAGAGAGACTCTAGAAGACACAGTGATTGCGTCTCTTCAAACAGAAGGAGATTTTAAAGAGATTTTGTGCAACGCAGTGAGAGAGCTCCCGGTGACACTATACGAGATAAAAAAAGAAGCTCAAGAGGATGAATTTATCACCAGAACAAAAATAAAATTAGTAAGTAAGGATTTACATGCGGCAAAGAGTTTCTTACTCTGTGATGACGTACTCATGCATAACGAAAGGGTGGTCATCCCAGAAAAACTACGAAAGCAAATTCTGAAAGATTTTCATGTTGGCCATCCAGGGATAACCAAGATGAAGGGGTTAATGAGGAGTTTTGTGTACTGGCCAGGTATGGACAACGACATTGAAAAAGCAGTAAAGCTGTGTAAAGGCTGTGCCTTAGCGGCAAAACCACCGCATATAAAGCATAGCCCATGGCCAAAGACCGACCGTCCGTGGGAAAGAATTCACGTGGATTTCGCGGGACCATTGGAAGGATTTTACTACTTAATCGTAGTCGACAGTTTTTCAAAGTGGCCCGAGGTACTACGTTGCAAGAGTCTCACGTCAGAGGTTACGATAAGATTCCTACATGAACTATTTGCCCGTTTTGGGGTAGTGGATTGTTTGGTGAGTGATAATAGGGACGCAGTTAACGTCATCAGATTTTGAGGAGTTCTGCGCGACGTTTCAAATCAGACATATAACGACACCCCCGTATCATCCTAGGTCAAACGGCCAGGCAGAACGCTTCGTAGACACATTAAAAAGAGCATTAAAAAAGGCCGGTGATACTCCTAAGGAGAAGGCTTTACAACAATTTTTACAAGTATATAGAATTACAAAAAACATGAACATAGCATCATCATTATCCCCCGCAGAGATAATGTTTGCGCGGAATGTGAAGTCCGTGTTTGATAAATTATTACCTAAACATAATAATTATGACCTAATCTCTACGGTACCGAAGAAAAAATACACCCCAGGAGATAGGGTATATTTTAAGATTTTCAAAAACAATGCATCGTTTTGGGAACCCGGTACAATTGAAAAGAGGATCGGATCGATGGTCTATATCATAAAATGAACCACGGTTCTCGCATAAGAGACATCTAAATCAGATCAGAAAAAGACTGTCAGATGACACTGACAGCGCCCCACAAGGAGAAGACGTGATGGACGTGATATATGACACCTTCAACTTACCAGCACCCCAGGTAGTCACACGTAAACGACAACCGAAAAGAAAACGAATGGCTCCGGACTACCTTGAGATAGATCCGAAAAGGTTACGTTATTAAGACTCCTGAAGAGGTAAGGCTTGGAACGGGGTGTTATGGTGCCGTACCTACCTACGGAGAACTAATGGACTCGTCCACGTTATAAATACGGGAAGCACGTGACACTTGTTCTCTTCTTCCCAGGCAAACCGGCAATGGCGGTTGAGAGCACATCTCCTTGTATCTCTTTCTTTCTATTATATACTATTATATACCTTTGTTCATTTAAAACATGTGGTCCTGTGTCATTCATTCAGCCTTACCTAGGTCCACAACAAGATATATATATTATATATATAATATATATATATATTTTTATATATATAAATTATATATATATTTATATATATATATTATATAATATATATATTTATATATATATATATATTATATAAATATATTTATAAATATATATATATTATATATCATATATTAGATATATATTTATATACATATATTATATATAAGATATATCATATATATCATATATATATATGTATATCATATGTATTATATATATTATATATATTATAGATATATTGTATATATTATATATATATTGTATATATTATATATATATATATATTATATATATATAATATATATTATATATCACATGTATATATAATATATATATATATATATTATATATATATAATATATATTATATATAGTATATATATACTATATATGTAGTATATATTATATATATATATATTATATATATTATATATATATTATATATCATAAAAATTATATACATATATTATATATATGTGATATAAATATATATGTATATTATATATATATATTATATATATATATTATATATATAACTATTATATATATATGTTATGTATATAATATATATATTATACATATATATATTATATATATAATATATATATATATTATATATATTATATATATATTATATATATCATATATATCATATATATATTATATTATATATAAATATATATATATAATCTATTATATATATTATATATTTTTTAATATTTTTTATATATATATTATCCATTTTATATATAATATATATTATATTATATGTATATATAATATATTATATAAATTATATATATATCATATTATATATATTAAATATATATCATATATTATATATATCTTATATTATGTATATATTATATATTATATATACATATATATGATGTATATATTGTATGTATATTATATACGTCTTATATTATATATATATATTATATATATTATATATATATGTTATATATATATTATATATATTATATATATTATATATATTATATAACATATATGTTATATAATATATATAATATATCATATATATATCATATTATATATATATATTTATACATATATATATGATATATATTATATATATATTATATATATTATATGTATATATTATTAATATATATTATATATATATTATATATATATCATATATTTATAATTTTATATTATATATATGTGATATATATATGTATTATATATATTATATATATATATCATATATATATATCATATATATACATATTTTATATATATATTATATATATATTGTATATTATATATACATATCATCTATTATATATATATTATATATATTACATTATGTATATATATGATATATTATATATATTATATATATATTATGTTATATATATACTATATATATATTATATATTATATATATCATATATTGTATATATATTATATATTATATATATATATTATGTATATTATATATGTATTATATTATATATATTATATATAGTATATGTATATATATTATTATATATATATTGTTTATATTATATATTATTATATATATTATATATATTATATATATATATTTTATATATATATCATATATATATTGTATATTATATATATATATATTATCTATTATATATATATTATACATATATATATTATATATATTATATTATATATATGATATATTATATATATTATATATATATATATGTTATATATATTATATATATATTATATTATATATATATAACTTATATTATGTATATATATTATATATTATATATATATTGTATATACATTATATATATTATATGTATATTATATATGTATTATATTATATATATGTATATAATATATATTATATATATATTATATTATATATATATTATATATATTATATATATTAAATTGTATATATTATATATATTATATATATCATATATATATATCATATTATATATATATATTTATACATATATATATGATATATATTATATACATATTATATATATATGATATATATATATATTATATACATTATATATATATTATATATATATATATATTTTGTGTATATATTATGTATATATATTATATATATATATATTATATATACAGGCTGTTTCAAAAGTCTTGGGAACATAACGAGATAATTGTAATTGTAATGTTCCCAAGACTTTTGAAACACCCTGTATATTATATATATATTGTATATATATATAATCTATATATACTATATATATATTGTATATATATTGTATATATATTATATATATATATGATATATATCATATATATATAATATATTATATATATATATTATCTATTATATATATATAATATATTATATATATATTATGTTATATATATATTATATATCATATATAGATCTCTCAAGGGGAATAAACCTTTAAATGTTATTACATACAAAATGGCTACACAAGATAGACAACGAACTAGCACTACGATACCCAAGAAACCTAAGAAATATGTAAATAGACACACTTAAACTATTAATATAGTTAAAACGGCTAACCCTCAAGAACACAGTGAAAATAAAAATAAAAAATTAGAAGAAAGGATAATATTTGGTTTAATCCACCCTATAATTGCAATGTAAAAACTAATATAGCTAAGGAATTCTTCAAAATTTTAGATAACTCGTTCAAGCACCCACATAAATATAGCACTATTTTAAATAAGAACTCTATTAAAATTTCTTACTCCACAATGCCCAATATAGCACAAACCATCATCACATCTAACAACAAAAAAATTAAATCTGCCCAACAAACAACACCTACCATACACTCCACTAATAACTGCAACTGCCAAAAATCTAGAGAATGCCCATTAAACGGTGATTGCATACAAAGTAACGTTATATATTCCTGTACTGTTAAACAATACACCATTACACAAATTAATACCAATATGCAAAATAACACCAACATACAATCTCCCCCCCTTTCCCCTCAACCATCCCTATCAACAACCCCTCCACTAAATAACACCCTTCACACTAACCAACAACTACCACTAACTAATAATGGATCCGATCTCATCCCCCAAGATACCCCATTTTCCCCAACCAATAACCCTAACTTAAACCTCGACCAGAATCTAAGCATACAAACCGTAAGCATCCCCAATAATATAAACAACACAAATAATATAACAACAACCCCCCCCACAAAATTCATACCTATATTGGTGCTAGTGTTTTCCCCATTAAGACTAGAATCTCTAACCATATCTACTCTTTTAAACACAACCATAATAGTACCACTAGCACTTCTCTTTCCAACCTAATAAAAAGTTTTAACATCAAAAAGATCCCCTACTCCCTAAGTTGGTCTATATTAAAAAAAGTCAAACTCATATACTCCTGGTTCTTCCTTCTGCCAACTATGTACCTTGGAAACTTATATGATAGCCACTGCACCCAAGAACTTAAATGTTATTAACTCCAAAAATGAACTTATTTCAAATTGCAGACACAAGCGAAAATTTAAATACATTAATTTCATTACCCCCTCTGACACTCCTCCTCCCAGCCAATAACTCCCCCCGTTTTTTTTGCATCTGACAAATCTCTAAACTATATCCCAGGGTAATTTTGTAACTTCTATTCTTAACGCCCTTAATCTCACCAATTAACCTTCCCAATAAATTTTTCCTCCCCATTGCACCTAACAACTATATCTACCCGTAACACCTATAGTAGATTGAACTAACATTACTCCTCCTACTTCCCACCGATCATTAACATATCTAATATCTAGACATTTATACCTCATCTGCAATATAGCTCCTATTATCCTTTTACTTCTGCTCTACTCCCAACCTCTTATATTTATAACTTTTCTCCTGTCCGTACACCTACCCACAAACTCCTTCATGGTCTCTTATTCTCACTTTCTTATTATCTCCCACACATCCACTATATCGTCCTTATATTGGACTCCTCCTAATAGCAACATCTTCCCCTGTAACTTTTTCGTCCCCTTTTTTAACTACGATTTTCGAATTCCCCCCCAATTGGGTCCATTTATATCCCCCTATAATTCTTATTAGATCTCTAACACACTAGCTTCAAAACGCAAGTCTGCTTAATTTTCCAATCCAACCCTGGCCCATAACACTTATATAAATTAAATTGTTACTAGCATTTCTATCCTATCTCCTTAATAGCCTCCATACCCCCCCCCCCCTGAGAATTTTTTTTTAACAAATTGATTGATTCAGGCTAGTTGCATAACTACTTATTTTGGCCTATTCTGAATAATCCTAATCCCTCTAACTACTCGCGAGCCATTTTCTATTGGTCCATTCTCTTTTGTTCACCTTACCTTATCTTTGACCAATTTTACCCCCATCCCCTCAAATCATATTTTCAATCTACTTGGAAACGCCCTGCAAGCTTTCCTTATATATCTAATTTAATTTTAAACTGTAATTGTTAATTGTCACCCTGTTACGACTCACTCACCATTTTAACTATAGATTATAACACTGACACTGCACTCAAGTTTTGATTGAACTTATCTAATCCCACCCCATTACTTGTAATCGAAACAAACTGTTTCAAACAATCTATCCTTATCCCTTATACTGTTCCCCTCTCCTAAATTTCAATATATCTGAGTAGGATAGACCTGATCTTTAATTTAACTAACTCTTTTCCCATTAATTTATTTCCCCCTCTTTTCTCCTTGGTCATTTAATGTCCCTTCTAATCATTCATATAACCCTTAATTTGGTTTTAAAATAATTTTTTTAAATTTTTTTAAAATTAACTATTCCCTAGCTCCTTTTAAATTTTAATTTTTAATTTTTAATTTTTTCAATTTTTAATTTTAATCATTCCCACTCTCTCTCATACCTCTATTTATGTTACCATACTAATTCTATTTTAACCCTTTTTAAACCCCCAGAAACCCTACACCGGTAACTACAATTTAATTCGCTTTAGCTGCCTCACTTGTCACCTCTGAAATGTTAGAAGCTCACTCATTTGAATTCTATGTTTAGAATACAATCTCTACACTCCCATCCCGCTTCAGATAAATCTTACCCTCCAAAACATTTATCCTACTGCCCCCCACACTCTCAACCACCCTGTCACTTTAACTTCATCCCCATACCAACCCTTCCTCCTATTCCTTTTCCTTCTTTTTTTATTTCCTCCCAACTCTCAAAGCGGCTATTTAAACAATCCCGTACCTCATAAACCCTCCCCCTAGCCCCAAATCTTTAACCATTTTGCCTTTTTTGTTTCATTTGGATTTAAACCTTGAACGAGATATCATCTGCCTTATTTGGTCCTGGAAGTGAATAAAAAAATGGCCAATTTCTCTCTTTTCAATCCCCTTTGAGTGCGTCTACACTAACCTATATTTTGAGCACTTTATCCACACTACTCGCCCGCAAAGAGTTTTCTTCACATTCTACAATTCATCTGACTCCTTTTCAACGGAAATTTACCACCCGGACAATCTGCATATATTTTTCACAGAATTTTTCTTTTCATTCACTGCGTTTTTTTAACAAAAATTCCGTTAATAATAATTTTCATATTTTTCAAATATTTGAACTTTGGTTTTTTCGAAAGCCCACTTATCCATCTGTATTTCTCCTCTGATGATAAAATTTCGATCTTTGAAAAGCCTTGGCTTAAGGAAAAAATAATAAACACTAGTTTATTACTGAATACACCTTGCATTGAACAATTGAAATTTGAAATAAATTTGGACAATCGTCGCATATTTATCACTCTTTTTTCTTCTATCTCTTTATATATATTATATATATACATATATATATATATATATATATATATATATATATATATATATATTATATAAATTATATATATATATTATATATATTATATATATATTATATCGTGTACACAGCGAAATGTTTTTATCAATATACTGTTGATTTTCACAAATGTTAATTTCTGCGATAATTTAATATTTTAAATTATTAAAAAAAATCAAAAATCTGTTAATCCAAACAATCGTTTTGCTGGTTTTACTAAAAAAAGAGAGTTATCTGCCCATACACCATTGGAACTCAAAAGTTTCGAAGGTAAATGATCTGAATTTTCTCGGTGATGTGTTTAGCAAACTGTCAGATAAACAGAAAAAATATATCATCCCAGTTGATGAAGTTTATATTAAAGTGAGTTTTCAATATCAAGAGGGAAACATATTTGGTGTTTCCAAAGATTCTGAAGAGGCATTAGCAAATACTGTATTGGGTATTATGATCAAGTGTGTACATGGTAGACCAAAGTTTTTGATTTAGATGATCCCAGTTGCCAAACTAAATTCGGATTTTTTGTTTCAAAATGTTATTAATGTTGTTGATTTAGTCAATCATTCGAAACGTAATGTAATTGTGACAATAATCGGACTAATCAAGCTTTATTCAAGAAATTTGATACTGTTAAAAATAAGCCTTGTGTTACTAAAAATGGTATATACTTGCTTTTCGATGATGTACATAGTAGTAGTCGAAATAACTGGATAGAATTGCTGTTTATTCTGATGATAAAGAAATGATAGCAAAATGAAAAATAGTGAAACAACTTTTTGCGCATGAAAAGAATCAATGTGTTAAGTAATCACAACTAACAGAAGTAGCAGTTCTTCCAAAACCAGTTGAAAGACAAAACGTGTCCCACTGTTTGAAAGTGTTTTGTGATGAGACAAACTGCAATGAAAACTCATCCATTATTACAAGATGATGATACAAGACAAACTTACTTTCATCGAAGAAGTTTTTAAATTTTGGAAAATAGTGAGTGTAAAAGATATTTATGGAAGTGTCAAGACAAATGATCCATTGAAACGCGTATTATCAGATCGAAATGATGGAAATTTGACATTTCTTGTAAATTTTGGAAGTATGGCAAAACAAATGAGGGGAATGCAAGGGAAGTGAATAAACTCCTTCACAAGAGACACTAGTCTGGCTATCAAGCATACATGTAATTGTTTAATTGACATTTACTTGACAGTGGGTTCAATTTTGTTATTCTTGGAGGATTTACCACCGACTGTCTTGAAACTGAATTTTGTAAATTGAGACAAGATTCTGGTGGTACTTATTTTATTACCGTACAAAATGTTATTCAGAAATTCCATATTCAAAAAACAAAATTACTTCTTCAGTTGAAAGTTGATGTTAGAGAGTATAGCCATGATTCAGGCCATACTTGCTCACAATGCGGATATCTGTTGGATGAATTGGCATAAAAAACATTTTATCACCTGCCAGACCTAGAAACTGGTATCTCCAAAGATATTAAAATGTCACTTTTTATATAGCAGGATATATCACACAAAAAGATTGTCTTACAGATGAGGAAATATTCAATGATACTGCTTTTTATCATGAGTATGGAAGTTTTTGAAAGGAATAGATCGTGTTGATTTAAAAGTTTCACTGGATACCACTGTTCAGTGGGAAATTTTAATTACTACTTTCAGATTTTGAGGTGAAGAACTTTCCTTAGACATTTCTGTAACTAGTGCCATCCTTGTTTTGCCACAACATTCTGGTTATCGTAACTCATTGCTGTGAACCCTGTCCATTTTATAAGATCACCTATAGATGTTTAACTAAACCTTCTATTTAATCTATGGACATTGTATTATCTCATTTCATCTTCCATATCAGTGAATCTGTTTGCTTAGATTAATCGACTACCTGACAACACTAGAAATTTGGATACTGAAAGTTTAGTTTGAACTTTGTTTTTGGATAATTGTATGATGTGAAATGAATACTATAGTCAAAATGTGTTGAAAACAATCAAAATGAGGACAGTTTAACTTTTTGGTTAGTAAACCACATATCACATTTGAACAAACTTTTTTTTTAACCGCAATATACAAGTCATGATCTTTTGACACAAGTACAAATTCTCTACAAAACAATCCCACATTGAAATAAAAATCACTCATTGAAATATGCATTTGCCTTTGTTTATTCAAAGTTACCTGTCTCTTCATTTATAGGAATTCATCAATAATTGTAAAATTTATCAATTAGCTCATTGTGGTTTTTATTATTTGGTATGTAAAACACATAAAAACATCAAACTAATCTCAGAGGAAATTTTCCCTGTATTTGCAACTTCTATATTGAATATTTAAGAAAATTCACATGGCCCCCAGTAAAAGACCCCAGTTGCATGATTGCCTGGCCTGTAGTAGGGATGGCCATGGTTGACACCTATTTGCTAAGTGGCCATATATCATCTCTTTGGTTGTATTAAATCGGCCCATGACAATTTTTATTTTATTGCTGGCACACTTTGTCACTGCCCAGCCAGGTTATCCGGTCATTAGCCGACCAGTATTCTAGATTTTTTACCATTATATATATATATATACATATATATGCGGAGGTTGGGCGGCGGTTTGCGGAAAATCCATCAATCGTCATTCTATTTCGTAAGGTAAATAATTAATAAACAAAAAAAAATGTATTAGGGGTGGGATATATGCTAATTGTTAATACGGAAGACTATTCTATTTATAAGTTACTACGATTGAGTCATGTGAGCCAAAATGCTGGCGCCGCGGGTCGTGGGGGGGTTGCCGGGGGTGGCGGGGTTAGGCGGTTGTTTGCTGAAAATCCATCAATCGTCATTCTAATTCGTAAGGTAAATAAGTAATAAACAAAAAAAATGTATTGGGGGGGGGGGGGGAAGTATATGCCAAGTGTTAATAACGAATAATATTCTGTTTATAAATGACAGCGATTGTGTCACGTGAGTCCAAATGCTGGCGGCAGCGAGAGTGCGGGAGTTGGGCGGCGGTTTGCGGAAAATCCATCAATCTTCATTCTATTTCGTAAGGTAAATAATTAATAAACAAAAAAATGTATTGGGGTGGGATATATGCTAATTGTTAATACGGAAGGCTATTCTGTTTATAAGTGACTACGATTGAGTCACGTGAGCCAAAATGCTAACGCTGGGAGTCGCGGGAGGGTGCCGGGTTGGGTGGCGGTGGCGGCTGTGGACGGGGGGTAAAAGTGCTGCCGCGGTAAGATGTGACACAAGGTCGTGAAAGTGGGATTTGATAAACCAGCGCTCGAGAATTTGAGCACTCTGGCCATTTTTTAAAAATTGCCTGGGCAGCCCCGTTGGCATTCCCCGGTAGGGGCGCCTCAGGCGATTAGCAATAAACTAACCCCTTCTCAAAGGGCGAGAAGGCAAAGCCTGGGAGGGTGCACCTCCTAGAACTGCACAGGACAGACAACCAATAGACCGGCGGAAATCAAGACCCGAAGACCCAGACAATACTGGTCTATAAGGTGGGCATGTTGCTGCGTCCTAAGATTTTTAGTTATATTTTCAAGAAAAATTTTAAAAAGACAAAAAACTAAAAAAACATAGCGAAATTACTGTTATTAAATAAATATATTTTTGTTTTATTTTACGTAAACAAACAATACGAAAAACAACTGGTAAAAAAGAAAGTTTGTGTATGTTTCTTTGTTGTTTTGTGGAATTGGTGAAGGTCGACCGACTCTAAGTGGTGTCCGTTCGAAATTTTTTCCGATTTTAAAAACTTCCTGTTTTGTCTAATCGGATAAGTGTTATGCTTTCTCAGAAAATATAATGAAAGTTTTCTACTAACTTTTATTTTAAATAATTTATTTGACAAAAATAAATAATCATTCTAAATTTCTCTTTTTTTCCGTTCGTGTCCATTAGTAACACCTCCAAGGAGATAGTGTGTGGGGGATGCTAACGCATTCTATTCCTTTTAAATATTGAAGAAAAACGAGCAAGAAAACGTCAACATACAACACAAATGCAGGACAAATAAAATATCCAATACTCAAACATTTATATTAACAACAACAATTTATTTTGCATTTTTACACATAAAAATTATATTCCATATTTGACGAAAGTCTTTTAGCGTCTTTTGGATAAATGTCTCTTTGACGGCTTGAAAGAAATAGTGTCTTTTTGTTATTTAAAGCAATGTCTCTTTAAATAAGTTTTGTATGGAGAAAAACGCACGTGTACGTGTGTGCGTGTGTAATTGAAAAGAGAGAAAGAAAATGCCAAGCTTACTATGTGTGTCCAGCAGTCAGAAAAGGGGAGAAGGAATGATTTGACGCGACAGGTAGTCGTCGCATCGTCTTGCGACTGGCCGATGGAGCGAAACAATTCTCCCTGCTGTGTCTGAAGAAATTCTGGAGGCAAGAGACCGGACCGTCGCAAACGACGTTTATATATGTCCTAATCAGCAGGGGCAGTGACCGGAAACATATAATCCCTATTTTGGCGTTTTCTGCGGGGTGTTGAAAAACGCCTGTCGACTGCTGTTGAAAGGTGAATTCCATAAGTGCACAAACGACATTTAGCTGCGGGTAAAAAAGTAGTGTAGTATCCATATTTTGGGAGGCTCTTGAGAGGCTCTGCGCATGCGTCATTTCATTAATAAAAAAGTCGTAGTGAGTGATTCAAACCAGCGCATGCGCAGAGTGATCGTAGGGAAAGCGCAAAATTCAAATGTAAACAGAATGAGAACAAAAAATGTCAGGAAAGAAAAACACTTCTTCAAAAATGTCAGGAAAGAAAACAGTTTTTTCAAAAATGTCAGAAAAGAAAAACACTTCTTCAAAAATCTTCAAAAATGTCAGCAAAGGAGAAAAACACGTGTTGATTGTAAGTTGATTGTAATTACAATCTGAATTTTGCGCTTTCCCTACGATCACTCTGCGCATGCGCTGGTTTGAATCACTCACTACGACTTTTTTATGAATGAAATCTGACGCATGCGCAGAGCCTCCCAAAATATGGATACTACACTACTTTTTTACCGAAAATTGAACTACAGAATACCAGAAAATACAGAGAAAATTAAACTACAGAATACCGGAAGTTGTTAGCTATTAAGTTTATTATCGGGTACGGATCGCGGCCTAACACCGTAGCAGCGCCGCAGAAACTGCCGTTAAAATGGCTCGTTCTTCACCAATGCCTGTTTTGTTTCCGTTAACGTCGTTGTTTTTTACCGACTAATTTTTTTGTTTGTTTTTATTGGGGAGGGGGGGCATTTTTTTTTTTAATTTTGCTGATCGCTGATTAACTAATCGCTCGATATCTCTCCACGATTCGGCTCACCAACTCTCGGGTGTTTACGTAGCATGCCCGAACGCTTCCGACGCGAAGCTCACGGAAATTGGGTCAGGATCGATAGAAGCACCCGTTTTTTTATTAAAAAGAATACTAAACATTGACTGCTACGTATTTTTCATATTTTTTTATGCAATGATTACCTTATTGTAATGGCGGTTCTTCTTGTTCACCTCGACTTCCGGATAAATCTTCTCACTCAAACTTCACCGCAAGCTTTTTTTTAACCACACTCATATTAGAATTTTTATTTTCTAACTTTTTCGGCTCTCTAGAAGGGTTCACGACCCAAAAATAAAGCGAACAATGATAACAGAGTACAGTGTTTTTAATAACAATAATGATTTGTTGTTTGTTGCTATAATTTAAAACTGGCTCCCCAGAAGGGTTCGCGATCCCGCTGACTTCCGGGTTATCCTGCAGTAAATTTCAAGTACGGATGATCATAAATGATAAAAGAAACATTTTTTTAACGGAAAATTTAGAATTGTATTTTTAGTATAATAAAAAAAATTTTTTAATGAAAATATAACAAATCTTTAATAAATAAAAAATCTTGGAGTTTATAGAATTTGGAATATTCGAACTACTGCTCTCATGTTGGGTGTTTTTATCAAAACGTTTCGGCCGATAATTGCTATATTTGAACTTTTAATTCTTATCCTGACTGATCAATTTTCTCGGAATAACAAAAACCAGCCTCTTATAAAGAACTCCGTTTGTGCGGAAAGAATATCAGTTGATCTTTTGAAAAAATAAATACTCGTTATGTATTGTTATTTTGTCTTGGTTGTTTATACAATATATGATTATAATTTGTGATACGATGTGTTATTCATTTTGATGGAGTACGGGTTGTTTCCCTTTCATCGGGTTTTCAACCTTTTCACATTTTTACATTCGTGGCTTAATTACGTATATATAACGTTCAGTGTCTTAGTAGCACACTTATAACAAGAACAGTAGTCCGAATATTCCAAATTCTACTAATTGTCAACCCTTGTCTAAAAAATTGTAAGGGGCCGACAACTCTTTTTTTCCACTCCCCCCCACCCCCCTGCAGAGTCGTTTTGAACAAATTTCTGAATTGTATCCCGGTTTAGAGTGTTTAAGTTTTGAGTGGAACACTAATAGACTGACAGATGAGCAGAGAGAAGGTGAAGGATGGGGAGAGGGGGGGGGGAGAAGAAAAAAGACAGCTTCAAAATGTCTCCTTCTATCACCTTCTTCCTCTCGCTCTGTTCCCCTCTCCCCCTCTCTCTTTAAATTTATATATCGGTTCAAGATAGAAAAAAAAGAATTTTTCAAACTGTATAAAATTTTAAAAATGTTAAACCAAATACGATGACTTCTAATTTCAATTTTTAAACTGTTAGTTTTGAAATGAAAAAATATACTGTTGATTTTCCCAAATTTTAATAAATTTAAATAAATTAAAATAAATTTTCAATAAATGTTCTATCAATTAATTGAATTTGCATTACTTGTTTAAAAAATTTATATTTTCAATTTTCAAAGAAATTATCCACTAAAAAGTGAAACAAAAAGAGAGTTGTCGGCCCTTTACACTATTTCATTTATTTCAATATTTGGCGCTTGTTCGTAATACTCCACCACCCGTTTTCCCCATTTTTTTTGACTGCAAACGGGTAAAGACTGTCCCAACGGGGTCATCTGTTGGCTATAGGTGGTGACCCGTGATGTCTAAGGACAAGATCCTGGTGGATGAGAAGTCTGTATCCTGGTTTCCTAAATGGTCACGTGATTTGCAACACTTCATTTTGGCCCTAACTTGGACTAGACGAGAGGTTAGAGTGAACCGATCCAACCGAGCGGCCGACCATGACGTCATGCCTTATCAAAAATAGTTCATCCCGATTGTACAATAGAACCTGATCTTACTTAGATCAGATGCCCATCTCATCCGTGATGATCTCAGAGGAAGATTCAATCTGAACAGTATAGGGAGATATGTGAAGAACTGGAGACTTCGATGGTATGGCCACGTTGAAAGAATAGATGAGGGTTCTTGGGTTAGAAGATGTAGAACAGTTGAGGTAACAAGGCTTCTTAAAAGGGGAACACCAAGAACATAGAAGGAACTGATAATGATGGATCTGGAAGTTAGAGGGAGGAATAAAGACCTGGTCAGAGATAGGTTAGTTTGCATGTCAATTTCTAAAAGCCGCTTAGCATGTAAAACAAACGTTAAACAGAATATGATGATTTCGAATAAATGATTCCAAGTAGAGTATCTGTTCTATAGTCAGAAGAGGAGAAATCATTCATGACTGAGGCAATTTTTTAATCTGAATGATTAAAAATGTTTATTTTGTTTACTTCAAACTAAAACGTATTGCCACTAGAACGTTAGGGGCTACTGGGATAGGGGCCAGATTTAGACGGGGACAATTTGGGTGAAAAGCTGAACAGCAATCTGTTTGTTCACATTACATTTAAATTTCTGAATATTCCGTATGGTCGATGGAGCAGTGAAGAAATTCCGAATGCAAGCGGTCTAAGGAAAGATCAGAATAGAAAATTCTCTGGGGCCATCTGTAGTGAAGGGTGGGATTTTGCTGCTAGTTGGGTAGGTCGAGAGTATTGATTTACTCCTCTCCAGGAGTTAGGCACAAGGCCAGTTTTTATCCTACTCCCACAAGTAAGATGTGACACAAGTTCGGGTCGGGAAAGTGGGGTTTGAAAAGCCAGCGCCCGAGAGGTGAGCACTCTGGCCATTTAAAAATTACCTGGGCAGCCCCGTCGGCATTCCCCGGTAGGGGCACCTCAGACAGTAAGCAATAAACTTTCTCCTCCCCAAAGAGGGGAGGCAAAGCCTGGGAGGGTGGACCTCCTAGAACTGCACAGGACAGACCCATTGACCGGCATAAGTCAAGCCCCGAAGAACAAGACAATACCAATATGGGGTGCAGTATCCATCGGAACAGATACTACACTTTGATCGTAGCCAAAAGGCCAAGAATTGAAGAGTATTTTCGTTGAAGAAGTGGATACAAGTGCATCAGAGCACATTCCATGGAATTATTTGTAAAACAAGCACAGGGATGCAATACTGTGGCGATGTGACAGGGGCTTGAGTTTGGCAGACAGTGGTGAAGAAACTCTTTTTTGCACCCTGTCCAAGAGGGAGAGGATTGTGGTTGGTGCACTTGCCCGGATGTGACAACAATATTCCATACATGGGCGAATGGTTTCTTTATAAAGATATAGGATACTATGTTTCGCCTGGAGATTCTCGGGTGCTGACTGGAAATTTCGATGTCTTTTCAGAATCTGGGAAGCTCCAGAGTGGTGGCACCCAATAGCTTGTGGAACGCATCCTGTCTCTGACGGTGGGCATTGTCTATTGTGCATTTCAAAATGCGAGTTTCGGATTATTGCAGTTCATAGGCCGAGCACAACCTTTGAGCGGATTTCCTTTTTTCCGCAGTTGTAGGTGTTCAACACGGGTCCAAAGTACATAGTTTTAATG
Source organism: Sepiola atlantica (assembly GCA_963556195.1). NCBI lineage: Eukaryota > Metazoa > Mollusca > Cephalopoda > Sepiida > Sepiolidae > Sepiola > Sepiola atlantica. The sequence continues at coordinate 438,081 of OY744522.1, forward strand.
GGTTATTGGAATGCCATCCTGAGAGAGATAAGGTCGTGGAGGAGATCGCTAGAGTATCGGATACATGTGAATGCTGTGTGTCTGATCAAATGGTTAAATGCGATCTTGATCATACAAGCCGGGAGATGTTGACTATGGCTTCCTATTAAGATGTTAGTTAGAAAGGCGATGTAAACTTTATATCATGTCATACGTTCCATTGTTTAGGCTGATCAGAGAATACAGTGATTATGGTCTGGTTGAATTTAAACAATGACTAGTTTAGCCGGGTACTGGAAGTTGAATACCTTATTGCTGGAAAGATGCGATTTCATTCAGCGGGCTCTACTGTAGTAGGGGAGTTTACCCAGAGTAAGCAATGCTTTAGTTTAAAAACTAAGATCTCTCCATTAGATATAGTCTGAACGTCACACGACAAAAAGCCAAGTCAAAAACATTTAGAAAATAAATTAACCCAGGAAATGGCTGGAGATGTATTCTATAACCCAAACACTAGTTAAAGGGCCAGAAACGTGTGACTAAAGAGCATTACAAGGGTCAATTATTTGAACTACGTTAAATAAAGTATCTAACAAAGCTGAGGACTTCAACATCATCATCATCATCATCATCAACCGGTTTATTTGTTGAATCAGGCCACAATTAATCCTCTGATGAGGGTGGGGCCTGATTGTCTAGTCTCGAAATCTAAGTCTTCCTCTCCACTCCTGTCTTTGGCAAGGTTTGATGGAATCCATACCCATGGCCTTCCTATCACGTTTGACTACGTCCTCCCAAGTCAACTTGGGTCTGCCAGTGGTGATGTTCTCTGCTGGCACATTCAACTTTCGGACTTTAGCAATCCAGCCATCGCTACGCTCAATGTGACCCAACCAACGCAGTCTGTTCTTCCGCATGATGTCCGTAAGGCTTTTCAAGTCGACCTGTGAGAGCAGGGATTCAAAAGAAACGTACTGTTCAGGCCTCACCAAACAGATCCATCTGACCATTGCCCTATCATTACGGTGCAGCTTCTTTAGTATGCCAGCAGAGACAGCCCAAGTTTCTGAGCCATACAACAGCACACTTCTGACACATGAGGAGTATACACGCCCTCTCGTAGTTGTTGGCAGGTGTTTGTTTGTCAGGATTGGTAGCAGCTCTCTAAATTTTTTCCAGGCACACTTGCAACGTGTAGCTGCCGCGAGTTCACAGCCTCCACCTGATGACAGCACATCTCCAAGATAACAAAAGTCTGTCACTACTTCCAGCTTGTTGTCACCAGTATCCATCTCCGTCAGTGGTCTGCCATCTATTGGTCTTGCCGTGCCGGTGCAACGAAAGCACATAAAGTGAGGATCTGCTTTGAGAGAGCCCTTTATGCCACTGCACCTTTTGTGGACCCAACCTGAACAGTGAGTGCAGATGATTGAGTTGCTGCCAGTTCCTTTCAGACATACAGCACACGGGTATTTTCCTGTTTTCTGTAATAAGCTGAGGTTTGGACCTGCGATCATGACCTTAGTTTTACCCATGTTGACTCTGAGACCTTTCTCCTCCATGCTGCTCTTCCATCTATCCAGACGTTCCTTGAGTGACTGAAGTGAAGTATCAATGATCGCTAGGTCATCGGCATATAGCAGCTCCCACGGGCAGCCAGTATGGAATTCCAGTGATAGAGCCTCGAGTACAATGATGAATAGAAGGGGACTTAAGACAGATCCCTGATGGACACCTACTCTAACCTCAAATTCGTCGCTGTAGCTGTTACCGACTCGTACCCGACTACGTACATTGGTGTACATAGACGTTATCACCTGAACCAACCACTCAGTAACACCCAGCTTTCGCAGGGCCCACCAGATGACCCTTCTGGGGACACGGTCAAAAGCTTTCTCCAAATCTACAAATGCCATGTACAGTGGTTTGTTTGCTGCTAGATGTTTCTCCATGACTTGGCGTATGATGAAAATTGCATCTGTGGTGCTCCTACCGGGCATGAAGCCAAATTGCATATCAGCAATCTGTATTTGTTGTCTGATCAGCTGTTCAACAATTCTTTCCAGGACTTTCATGACCTGATCAATGAGCTTGAGTCCACGGTAGTTACCTCTGTTTAATGCATCGCCTTTACCTTTGTACAGACTTACTATAATGCTGTCTTCCCATTCCTTAGGTATGCATTCTTCTCTGATGATGGCTTCAATCAGTTCATGCACCAAACTGGCCCCTAGTTCACCGGTTGGTTTGAGCATCTCAGCAACTATACCAGATGGCCCAGCTGCTTTATCAGCTCCCATTTTACGGATTGCTTCAGTGATCATCTCAACACAGAAGATCGTAAGGAAGAGTTCTGTCGAAAGAAAGCTGTGAAAGCCAGGTTTTCAGATATATTATGTAGGGATGACCAAAAGAATAGAGTATTCAGGAGAGCTAAACAGATGGCAACAACAAATATGGATATTGTTTGAGAGAAGTGCATTCGGAATGACAATCGAGTGTTAACAACAAATGAACAGGACAAGATGGCTGAGACTTGGAAATGCCACTATAAGAAATTGTTGAATACTGAGTTTTCATGGAACCATGAAAATCTAGTAGTTGTTGAAGCAGTATCTGGTCCAGCTATAAGAATTGAGAAAGAAATAGTATGGGAGGCTGTGAGTAAGATGAAGAAGGGTAAGGCTGGAGGACCATCAGGCATTGTTTCAGAAATGTTGAAGACTGTGCATAAAAGAGCCATTGAAATGATCACAGACTTGACAAATCAGATCATAAAAACAGAGGTTATCCCGAAAGACTGGAAACTTCGTACATTGCCCTGTTTGTTTTCTGTTCTAAAGAAAGTGTTGGGATGGTCTTACTACAGTGTTTTTTGATTGTCCCGATCCTTATCATGTTCCCATATTGTAATTTTTTTCATAAAAAAGTAATTTTAAATATTTCAGGATATTTTAAGTAGGGTAGTCTAGAGAGTAAATGTGGTATTGTGGTAACTGCTAAAGTGTAGTATATGTTCTTTCGTTCTCGGTCAGACGAGAAATCCTTCTCGACTGAGGTAAATTTTGTCTCTCAAGATCTAGATTTATCCACATGAAGTTACCTAATGACGACAAAAACACACACAGACAATAACAGCAAATAGTTTAACACCTTCATTTTTTAGTTTCGCCATTCTCCTCAACTTATTTTTTACTTAAACCGTGTAAAAGATTAAAAGAAAATGTGTTTATGAATTTTTGAGATGAGGATTGATAATTTGCATAATTCGGACTACTATGCTCATCTTTGACATTTCCAAAGTTTGCAAGAACACTCGTGAACAAACTGACTCCCAAAATTATCATTCCATCACTTTCGTCCCGCTCTTCACTAAAATCTTTTCATCCTGAATCAATCTCGCAATAATCCACCATCTTCAAAACGATAAACTTCTCTCTGACCAACAATATAGATTCAGGCCATCCTCTTCAACTGGGCAAATCCTATAAATAAATCAGGTGCAGCTTGATATCTCCAAAGCTTTTGACAACGTCTGGCATGAAGTTCTTCTCAGGAAAATCAGCTCGTACGCTATTACTGCACGAATATTAAATATACTCAGCTTTTTCTTTGCTAAAAGAAAGATTCAGTTTGTTCTTGATGGCCGTATATCTAAAAATCACATCAACGCGCGTGTGCACCAGTGATTGATACTTGGATCACTATTATTCCTGATCTTCATAAATCACCTACCTGATGCAATTGCATCTGAGATGGGTGTATTTGCTGATGACATGGCACTTTCATGAGAGCAAAGCGCATGCCCACACATGGAGGGTATAGGTGAATTCTAAGAAAATGACCTCCAGTCTGTAAAGGAATAGAGCAAAAAATGGATGGTCACTGTTGCAGAGGTAGGCTCCTTCTACCAGGCTAGAAAACCTCTAACAGCTGCCCGTATCCGAGATCTTTACAAAGCCATCATTCAACCAACATGGAGAATTGTTGCCACATTTGGGCTGGTGCGCCAACTATTGGTATCTTCCTCTTGGACAGGATTCAAAAAAAGAAAAGCGATTTCTAATCTAATAGGTCCCGTACTGTCTGCAATGCTCCAGTCTCTGTCACATCGCCAGTGTTGCATCAAGTACTTCCACCGAACCTGCTACGATCAACTTACTGCATTTGCACTTCCCAAACGAAAATACTCTCGACCCACCCGACGAGCAGCAAAATCCCACCCCTTCACTGCAGAGATCCCGAGATGCCAGAAGATGTCTACTCTAATATCTTCTTTCTTCAGATAGCTTGGCATTGGAATTCCCTTCCTGCTCACTGTTTTCCCCGACTCTACCAACATTCAGAAAAGTAATTGGAAGGTGAACAAACATCTTGCTACCCAACTCCCCACCCAGGTTTTCCTATATTACAGTTGCCAGTACTGGCAATATGACATGTTAGGAGCATGGGCATCGGCACCGAGTGGGGGGGCTCAAGCCCCCTCACCTTTATTACTTGCGCCCCCCCCCCCACTTTACGGTCACCAATAATTAAGTTATATACGGTGTGTTTAACCGCCCCCCCAACTTTTATAACTGTCCCGCCGGCCCTGGAGTGAAATGTGTGTTTGTATTGTTCCAAACACGACAATGATCAATAGTTTAACTTTTCAATAAGTTAAATATCTAAATCATGTTTTAGTAAAAACAAACCTTATCAAAGTTACGGATAGGCGAGAAACTCAAAGCCACGCCATAACATCAAATAGTTTAACTTATAATAATTACACACACAGACACACACACATAAATGTGCGTATATATATATTAGTAATATTACACACACACGCATGTAAATAAACAAATATACGCACTTACACAAAAAAAGTAAATTAACAAAAAAAATCGCTATTTTATTAAAAACGAAAAAAAAGACGTAATTCAAAAATTTCATTTTTATTTTCAATAAAATGTTTTTTCAAATTTAATTCCAGTTTTTCCATCTTTCCACACATACATAAATAAATGGCAGTATACACACACACACACACATTTAAACGTCACTAAACACAAACATCACATACACACAAATATACGCACGTTACACACACCCACACACATAATATTATTCTCAAACTTATTTTTAAATTTTCATTCTAGTTTTTCAATCTTTTTTAACAGAAACAAAAATTCGAGGATTTTAATTCGTTCAAAAAATGCAGTTTAGTTTTCCCTTTTCCACAAAAAACACAAAAATGACAGAAAATTAAAGAAATTCCCATTTCTTTGCGTTGAAAGTTTTCAATAAATGATGATCCATTGTTTTTTAATTAAACATTAATTAAATATTGATCAAATCCTATTTCAGTCACCAAAATTATATAGAGTTTCGGTATTTTTCGCAAACAATTTATTTAAAAAAAATTTAAATCATGTTAGATTTTTTTACTTTTCAAATTCAAATTTTTCCATCTTGGTACTTGTGTAGTTTACAGACCGTACTATTTTTAAAGATAAGATTTTCAAATTAAATTCAATTTTTACGGTATCTTGTTTATTAGATTGTTAGTTGAAAGTACAGAATAGTTAACAACGATCCTCTCCCCATGTTAAGAATGGCTTTCTAAATATTAACCTATTATTTGAAAGGCATTCGATAGGAGTAAACGACAGAATCGAACTCTTGCTCTGGGGCTTCAGGTTAATGCCTATTTTTAATCTAAATGTGTGTATACACACACACCCATGTGAAAAAGCAAATATACGCACTTCAACAAATAAAGATAAATAGACAAAAAATATCACGTAAACAAATGTGAACCTTTTTTTTAATTAAAAAACAAAAAAAAGATGTAATTCAAAAATGTTATTTTTTATTTCCAATAAAATATTAAAAAATGTTTAACTCCAGTTTTTCCATTTTTTTTAACAGAACCAAAAATTCGGGAATAAATTATAGAAGTGCACCTCTCGTATTTCGACCCCTAAAAAATAAAAGTTTCTACTTTTTGGGGCAAATTACATGTAAACAGCCTCAACAAATATCCGCTATTAAAAACATTTATGAAAATTTGTTATTATTTTAGATGTTAGGAGAAGTGGGGGATCACTTTCCTATATAAGTTATACGTAAAGTGAGCACGCATTTCTTGTCCACCGAATCTAACTTCTCGTATTTCGACCCCTAAAAAATAAAAGTTTCTACTTTTAGGGGTCGAAATACGAGAGGTGCACTTCTATAAATTTACCTAAATTTATTTTTATTGTTTCTCACATTTGTACAAATTTTTGTTTGAAAATAAAAAAAATCCACCATTTTTAAACAATAATTAAGTTTATTTTTTCATTCACCACAAAAATGAGGGAAAATTAAAGAAATTCACATTTTTTTGCGTTGGAAGTTTTCAATAAATAATTAATCAAAATTTGCCCTTCATTTTTTTGTAATTAAAAATCAATTAAATGTTGATTAAATCCGAAAATTATTCAGTTTCGGCATTTTTCGCAAACAACTTATTTAAAAAAAAATTAAATCATGTTTTAGTAAAATACAAAATATTACCAAAGTTACGTATAGGCGAGAAACACAGACAAGTGTCAAATTTATCCCGAACAGCCTGTGTCACACACACACACACATATAGAAATAAATGGGCGTATACACACACACGTTTAAACATCAATAAACACAAAAAGCATACAAATATACACACATTAAAAATAGTAAACTAGATATATATATATATATATACATACACGTAACACACACGTATATATACATAAATAAACAAGAAAATGTACACACGTAACACATACACACACAATAATAAACAATATGTGTACATATATGTTATACACATTCACAAAAATAAATAAACACACGTAAAACAAAAATAATAAACAACAAAATTTGGTTAAAAAATTAGATTTTTTAAATTTTTCAATCTCGGTACTTGTGCAGTTTACAGACCGTACTATTTTTAAAGATAAGATTTTCAAATTAAATTCAATTTTTACGGTATATTTTGTTTATTAAATTGTTAGTTGAAAGTACAGAATAGTTAACAAAGCTCCCCTCCCCATGTTAAGAATGGCTTTCTAAATAATAACGGTATTATTTCAGCACGGTCGGTAAACTGCACAAGTACTGACATCAAATAGTTTAACTTTTCAATAAATCATTAATCAATATTTCCCTTCATTTTTATTATCAAAATTTAAATATTGTTTAAATCCTATTTCAGTCACCCAAATTATTTAGAGTGAAATGAGTTTTGTCATTATTTTCAAACTTAGTTTTAATTCAAACTGTTTATAATTATTTATTTATTCGAAAACTTATTTTTTTAATTCAAACTTTTTATAATTATTGATTTATTCGAAAACTTATTTTTTTAATTCAAACTTTTTATAATTATTTATTTATTCGAAAACTTATTTTTATTCAAAATTTACATCTTTAAAAAAAAAAAAAATTGAGGATAAATTATTTTTTATTGTTTCTCAAATTTGTACAATTTTTTGTTTGAAAAAAAAAATCCTCCATTTTTAATTAGTTTAAAAATCCAGTTTATTTTTCCGTTCAAAAAATGACAGAAAATTAAAGAAATTCACATTTTTTTGCGTTGGAAATTTTAAATAAATCCTTAATCAAAATTTGCCCTCCATTTTTTGTTATCAAAAATCATTTAATTATTGATTAAATCCTATTTGAGTCACCGAAATTATTCGAGTTATTTCTTCGGCGAGAAAACATCCAATAATTACACATAAAAAAGATCACATAAACACATACATATAATAAACTAATGTGCTTAACGCATACACATTATCACACACGCACATATACACAACTCAACTAACATATACGCACACACATAATAAACACACAATAATAAATTGTGTGTTTCGTGTTTATAAGGTGTTCGGCGTAAATTTGATCAATAGTTTTTGTGGTTTCATTTAAAAAAAGTGTCAAATTTATCACGAACAGCAAGTGTTACACACACACACATACACACATAAATAAACACATACACACACACATTTAAACAACAATAAACACTAACACTCATACATCCAAATATACACACGTAACACACACACACATAATGAATAGTAAACACACGTACAATATACACACACGCATTAACAACCAAATACACACACATAAATAATGAACAATATATGTAACACACACGTATACATAATGAACTATATATACACACACAAACATAATGAACAATACACACACGCATTAACAACCAAATACACACACATAAATAATGAACAATATATGTAACATACACGTATACATAATGAACTATATATATACACACAGACATAATGGACAATACACACACGCATAAAAAAACTAAGCTATATACACACAAAGTATATATACACATTACACACACATAAGTAAGCAAACAAATACACACACGTAAAACCTATATATACACACACATATACATAATGAACAATATATACACACACATATACACAAGAAACAATATATACACACACACATATACATAATAAACAATATATACACACACATATACATAAGAAACAATATATACACACACATATACATAATAAACAATATACACACACACACATATACATAATAAACAATATATACACAGACACATATACATAATAAACAATATATACACACACACAGATACATAATAAACAATATATATACACATATACATAATAAACAATATATACACACACATATATAAATAATAAACAATATATACACACATATACATAATAAACAATACATACACACACGCACATAATAAACAATATATACAAACACATATACATAAACAATATATACACTCACACACACATATACATAATAAACAATATATACACACCCACACACATATACATAATAAACAATATATACACACCCACATATACATAATAAACAATATATACACACACATATACATAATAAACAATATATACACACACATATACATAATAAACAATATATATACACACACATATACATAATAAACAATATATATATATAACGCGGACCCCACGCCTCTTGCTCTTCTTCCTCCGTGGGTATCGTGGTCGGCCACTCGCGCACAGGTGTTTGATATCCTGGTCGCGGCGCCACCTACAAACAGGTACCCCACACGATCCTTCGTCACGGGAATACCTGTAACACCGGTATTCCACTCGTGTCGTTAGCTCGGTGCTCACACGTCTGTTCCTCGGCGCAGGAATCCTTCCTGACTGTGAACACCTTTTCCTTGGCTCGTGATGTCGTCTGTGGTGGCGTTGAATCTCCTCCGGGTCTGCTGAATGACGATTTCGTGATTCTGTGAAGGCAAGATTACTTAGCAGGACAATTCGACGACAGAATAACTCGACAAACGGCTAGGTCTTTTCATAACAATAATTATTTAATAAAAATGAACGGTGGGTTTTTAACTTTAACCCAAAGTCTATTCTTCGATAATGGCTTTTTTTCTAACTATCCCGTCTTCCTTCTCCCTGTGTGCGTGTGTGAATCTCTTTACGACTGCAAACCCCCAATCGAGATATAACTTGTCTACTCAAAACGGTGGGTGTGGACTCTTACGACTGTTGGTATTAATTGAGACGTTAATCTCTGTTGGAAAACGATGGTGGAGCCCGGGGCAACGGCTCCCTCGGGATCCGAGGGAATCACGACCAGCTCGGCCGGGATCTCGGTTCTAACTCTTTGTGATCGCCTTTTCGCCTCAAAATCACAAAGACGAAAAGCGTATAACTCATACTCTCTCTCTCTCTCTCTCTCTCTCTCTCTCTCTCTCTCTCTCTCTCTCTCTCTCTCTCTCTCTTCTCGTCGTGTGGTACGACAATTGGGGTGTTCTGGTTCGCTTCTTTCTGACGTTATCTAGATCAAGCAATCATCGGGAAGAGGAGGCTCTGGCCACAATCAAAAGTGACAGCCCGATCGTCGATCCTATCTCCGCCGCCCGCGCCCGCACACATAGCGCCTGGCACGCTTGCTTTTCCCTGTTGATGTTTCCCCTAGTATTTACGATTAACGGGGCCCGCCAGACATATGGAAATTGTCATTTCTCGGGCGGGCTCAATCGCCACGTCAACACGAGAACCGATTTCAGACTTTTTGGCGCCCACAGCGATTAAGGTCTGGTCAGTCGAAATATGTACCAGTTCCTAGATCTCCACTTGTTTCTACGTAGGGCCTGATCTCCTTGATGCATATTGGTGCACCCTAAAGAAAAGGCAGACGGCGTCGCTGAAACCACTGTTTCACATATACACACACATATATACATAATAAACAATATATACACACACACATATATACATAATAAATATATACACACACATATATACATAATAAACAATATATACAGACACACATATATACATAATATATATATACACACACACATATACATAATAAACAATATATACACACACACACATATACATAATAAACAATATATATATACATACACATATATACATAATAAACAATATATACACACACACACATATACATAATAAATATATACACACACACATATATACATAATAAACAATATATACACACACATATACATAATAAACAATATATATACACACACACATATACATAATAAACAATATATACACACACACACATATACATAATAAACAATATATACCCACATATACATAATAAACAATATATACACACACACATATACATAATAAACAATATATACACACACATATACAGATTAAACAATATATACACACACACATATACATAATAAACAATATATACACACACATATAGATAATGAACAATATATACACACACACATACACAAGAAACAATATATACACACGCACAATTTAGACACACACACACATATACATAATAAACAATATATACACACACACATATACATAATAAACAATAAATACACACACATACACAAGAAACAATATACACACACACATATACATAATAAACAATATATACACACACATATACACAATAAACAATATATACACACACACACATACATAATAAACAATATATACACACACATATACATAATAAACAATATATACACACACACATATACACAAGAAACAATATATACACACACACATATACATAATAAACAATATATAAACACACATATACATAATAAACAATATATACACACATACATAATAAACAATATATACACACACATTTACATAATAAACAATATATACACACACATATACATAATAAACAATATATACACACACATATATAAATAATAAACAATATATACACACACATATATATAATAAACAATATATAAACACACACATACATAATAAACAATATATACACACATACATAATAAACAATATATACACACACATATTCATAATAAACAATATATACACACACATATACATAATAAACAATATATACACACACATATACATAATAAACAATATATACACACACATATATAAATAATAAACAATATATACACACACACATAATAAACAATATATACACACACACATCCACATAAACAATATATACACTCACACACACATACATAATAAACAATATATACACACCCACACACATATACATAATAAACAATATATACACACACACATATACATAATAAACAATATATACACACACATATACATAATAAACAATATATATACACACACACATACACACTAAACAATATATACATACACATATACATAATGAACAATATATACACACACATATACATAATAAACAATATATATACACACACATATATACATAATAAACAATATATACACACACACATATATACATAATAAATATATACACACACATATATACATAATAAACAATATATACACACACATATACATAATAAACAATATATATACACACACACATATACATAATAAACAATATATACACAGACACACACATATACATAATAAACAATATATACACACACATATACATAATAAACAATATATACACATACACACATATACATAATAAATATATACACACACACATATATACATAATAAACAATATATACACACACATATACATAATAAACAATATATATACACACACACATATACATAATAAACAATATATACACAGACACACACATATACATAATAAACAATATATACACACACATATACATAATAAACAATATATACACACACATATACATAATAAACAATATATACACACCCACACACATATACATAATAAACAATATATACACACACATATACATAATAAACAATATATACACACACACATATACATAATAAACAATATATACACACACATATAGATAATGAACAATATATACACACACACATACACAAGAAACAATATATACACACGCACAATTTAGACACACACACACATATACATAATAAACAATATATACACACACACATATACATAATAAACAATATATACACACACATACACAAGAAACAATATACACACACACATATACATAATAAACAATATATACACACACATATACATAATAAACAATATATATACACACACATATACATAATAAACAATATATACACACACATTTACATAATAAACAATATATACACACACATATACATAATAAACAATATATACACACACATATACATAATAAACAATATATATACACACACATATACATAATACACAATATATACACACATACACAAAAAACAATATATACACACGCACAATTTAGACACACACACATATACATAATAAACAATATATACACACACACATATACACAAGAAACAATATATACACACACATATACATAATAAACAATATATACACACACATATACATAATGAACAATATATACACACACATATACATAATAAACAATATATACACACACATACATAATAAACAATATATACACACACATATACATAATGAACAATATATACACACACATATACATAATGAACAATATATACACACACATACACAAGAAACAATATACACACACATATACATAATAAACAATATACACACACACATATACATAATAAACAATATACACACACAATTTACATAATAAACAATATATACACACACATCCGGTACAAACAAATAAACATGTGTGTATGTTACACACACATAAGTAACTAAACCACCTAAAACACACACACACACTAAACAATGTGTTACACACACACACAGTAAACAATGTGTTACACACACTAAACAATGTGTTACACACACACACACACTAAACAATGTGTTACACACACACACTAAACAATGTGTTACACACACACCCACTAAACAATGTGTTACACACACACACACTAAACAATGTGTTACACACACTAAACAATGTGTTACACACACACACACTAAACAATGTGTTACACACACACACTAAACAATGTGTTACACACACTAAACAATGTGTTACACACACACACACTTAACAATGTGTTACACACACACACACTAAACAATGTGTTACACACACACACACTAAACAATGTGTTACACACACACACACTAAACAATGTGTTACACACACTAAACAATGTGTTACACACACACACACTAAACAATGTGTTACACACACACACTAAACAATGTGTTACACACACACACTAAACAATGTGTTACACACACTAAACAATGTGTTACACACACACACACTTAACAATGTGTTACACACACACACACTAAACAATGTGTTACACACACTAAACAATGTGTTACACACACACAAATAAATAAACAAATAAAAATAAAATCAAACAAAAAATTTCGTAAAAATAAAAAAAAAACAAATTTAAAAATTTCAATTTTTTTATTTTTTTAATAAAGAATTTTTAAAATTTCGATTCTAAATTTTCGATTTTCTTCAACAAAAACAAAAAATTTATTTTCAAAAACGAAAATTGAACTAAAATATTTTTGTTTTTCTTGAAATTTAAACAATTTTTTGTTCGGAAAAGAAAAAATTACATTAAAATCACAAAAAAAAATTTGTCCAAATTCGTTGAAACAAAAATCCCAAAATTTTTCTTCTTTTTTTTCCATCGAACAAATTTTGTTCCATTTGGAATCAAAACAAAGCAATTCACGATGATCAAAATTTGACCACCAAAAATACCCACTTGAGGGATCAACACGAATCCGGGATTCAAAGCCATTTATTCCACTTTTGTCAAATCCCCATTCAATTTCAAAAGTTTCCAGTTTTTCACCTTTTTCCGAAAACGAATGAATTTGGAAATTTTCATCAATAACAAAAATTGTTCCATTTTTTTCACACAAAGAAATTAAATAATTTTGTATTTTTAAAGAATTTTTTAAATGAAAAAAAGGAAAATTTTTTTGTCGTTGACAAAAAAACAGATTTTTTTCGTCCCCTGAAACATTTTGACCACAAATGACAAAAATGTTTGATGATGAAATGAAGCACATTTCAAGGGGTTTGAAATGTCCATTTGTTAATTTAGAAAATTCAAATTCAATCAGAATTTTCCCATTTTCATCCATTTCAATCAACGATTCATTGTTTAAATCGCAAATAAAAATGTGTTTGTTATTTTTATTTACGTTAATCGAACTTATGAATCGAAGATTTATTGATTGATTATTTAGTGTTTCTGGCAAATCGAATCGATTTTCTTTGATTAATTTTTCAGGGGGACAACTTTTCCGAACACACGAGACGGATCCGCCATTTCTGCTTTGTAATGGATCCACAACTTTCTGCCAATAATCGGGGAAAACGACGGACATTTCACATTCTTCCCGCGGTCGCATCCATTTTTCGTGTCCTTTTGAAACTTTCAACTCCAATTCTTTCAATTGACGCGAAATATTTCCATCATGGCCATCTTCACGGGAAACTAAATGTTCAAAATTTTGAAGCCATTTTTCGATTTCTTGCAAAATTCTTTCGTTGTCCACCAAAATTCTGCGACATCTTTTCATCTCGTCGTCCATTTGTCTTTCCATTTCCCAGCTCAGATCCGTCGCGTCCTGTCTCGCCTGTTCCACAACAACATCGAATTGTCTCCAGATTTCATCACATTTCACATGAGTTTCCGCCTTTAAACCATCCCGATATTTGAGAATCTTTTCATTGGAATTCTGAAAACTTTTTTTAAATTCGGAAATTTCATCTCTCAATTTTTGTTCCATCTTTTCAAATCTCCAAACGGGGAAAACACTGAAAAATACAAAACAAAAAAAATATATAAATAAATATGAAATGATCACTCAGTTCCACGGCGCCATAACTTTTTAGGGCAGTTAACTATTTTTTTTTACTTTAGAAGATACATTCTGTGCGATTTTCTCTCAGCAGAGGCTTCTACTTTGGGGATGATTAGGTTTGGTTTTAAGGGGACATCAAAGAATAATTACTTTAGAATTTAGCGTATAAATTGGACCTACACTGATCCTCAGCTCCGGGTTACCTTAGCTTTGTAAGGCAGGTAACCAAATTTATTTTCTGTGCTTTTTTGGAGAGGGGGGGGGGGAGAGCATGCTGAAACGTTTCGAGCCATTCTAACTTTTAAAAGTTAAAAAATACTTTATATTAGTTAAATTAGTTAAATTAGTTAAATTAGTTAAATTAGTTGGTGACAACATATAATTTTATCAAAATTAAATTAGATAAAACAGAACATCTTCCCTCTAAAAAAAACAAAAACTAAGACCGAGTGTCAAAGCCGTACTAAAAACACCTGACTCTACCACTAGCCCTAAGTCTATGTGGCAACCCTTTCATTCATGACGCTAACCCTAAGTCCTAGGGTACTAATTAGAAGACCTTTCCAGTTACTCCATAAACGCACAGAATGTATCTTCCAGGACCCAAAGCATTTGGTTAACTGCCCTAAAAACAGTGCATTTTTAGATTAACAACCTCATCTAAATACTCTTCACCCTAAGACAAAACAAAAAATGAGATTCTACTTTTTTAGGCGATTACGTGTGAATACAATGAAAAACTTGGCGGAAAGAAGAAAATAACAAATAGTTAAGAATTTAGAGTGGGGGATCAGTTTCGTAAATAAATGATAAAATCAATTTATTTTGAAATGTTTGTTTTTTAGAATTTCGCGAAAGTAATGGGGATTCTTTAAAGTATAAATTACATATGAAACTGAAACCCTCTATAAAAATTGAACTATAAATTATAAATGGTTTAATAATGAATGTGTTTAGTAGCGCAAAAACTGATTTGTAACAATTAAGCGACGACGACGACGCGACTTTTCAAGGATTGGTAAGAATTCATGGTGAAATATCATCAACTCCAGACAAGGGGAATCATTTGACGTTAAAAAGTAACAGAGAAGCACAAAAACAACTTCTCTAAATTTGGGACAATCAGAGGATTTTCCAATTCTGTATCGGTGGTGGGAGCCGATCAGAATCTTTAAAAGAGATCTGCATTTTCCAAAAGTTGATAAACATTTCAGAGATATTGTTTAAAAGGCTTCTTATTGTGATGTCTGGCTGCAACTCAAACAAGTCAACACTATCTAAATAGCAGTCAGCGATTCAGCCAAGGTAGGCGAACACACAGAAACAATAACAACAAACGTTTGCATTCCCCTTTTTGTCGTCTGCTAATTGAAAAGTAAATATTAGAAATTAACTATTTGAAAACTTCTTCTCAAATTTTTCATTCAACTTTCGACAATGATTATTTGACTCTATTTAAAGGCAATATTTAGTGACAATGATTTCATCTAATTGAGTGAGAAGTTGACGATCCTTTCACACCAGTGGATCATTATTATTATTATTATTATTCACAGATCTTGAGTTATTATCGATTCACTCTTCTTCTTCTTCTTCTTCTTCTTCTTCTTCTTCTTCTTCTTCTTCTTCTTCGATATTTCAAGAAATTAATTCCCCTTTTGTTCAGCAAATTGTTCACTCCTAAATGATCATTTTCAATGAAAATGTTTCCTTGAAACTCAATAAATATTTGAGCTTTTGTAAATTGAGAGTTAATTTTGTTTTTGTTGATATCATTTCTACCAATGACCTTTCTTTCCTTTCTCTTATCCCACACAAGAAATAAGAGCAAGAAGAAGAACAACAACAATTAACATTAAAATAAAGCCAAACTAAAAATCCTTTAGGCCAAAATTATCTAAAAAATATGGTGGTTAATAATCATTCAAAGTTTCATCGTTATAAAAATAAGTTTATATAAATTATTAATATGATATTTTGAAATAACTTTTTACTTACATTTTTTTTCATCAAGTTACGATTTTCGCTGGGAATTTTGGAAAGAATTTCTCTCGACTGAAAAACTTTACAGAGTGAAAAAGAAGAAGAGGGTGAAAAAGAAGAAGAAGAGGGTGAAAAAGAAGAAGAAGAGAGTGATAAAGAAGAAGAGAGTGATAAAGAAGAAGAGAGTGAAAAAGAAGAAGAGAGTGAAAAAGAAGAAGAGAGTGAAAAAGAAGAAGAGGGTGAAAAAGAAGAAGAGGGTGAAAAAGAAGAAGAGAGTGAAAAAGAAGAAGAGGGTGAAAAAGAAGAAGAAGAGAGTGATAAAGAAGAAGAGTTTGACGAGATGAAACACGTGACCGTAGGTGATTTCTGATTGGATGATACGTTAAAAGAAAGAGAAAGACATAGAAAGTAGAGAATAATAAGAAAGAGATAGCGAGAGTAAAGGAAACCGAGAAAGAGAGAGAAGGGGAGGGAGAGAGAAAAAGAGAGAGAGAGAGAGAAAGAGAGAGAGAGAGAAAGAGGGAGAGAGTAAAAAGAGTGAGAATGATAGAAGAGAAGAATGGGAACGAAATACGTGACGTCAGATGATTTCTGATTCGATGAGACGTAAACACACAAAGAGAAAAAGGAGGTAATAACTGGGAGTATCACCCCATAAAAGGAGAAGGTAATGCCTGCGAGTATGGTATGGCAAGTTTTATTGTACACGTTAAATGCCGTCTAAAAGTTTCAATCTATCTAAAGAAATTTGGTACCGCTCAAATATACCAGCACCATTCTACGTTATCTATTTTTGTGTCTTTATCTAAAGATATATAATATTTTGAAATAATATTACTTACAGGTTTTAGATCAAGTTGAGATTTTCTGGAGAAGATTCAAGAAGGACGACATTTACTGTTGAATGATGTAAGGCGACGATGTAAGGCGAAGACACACGTGATACACACGTGATCATTTCAAGCGATTTGATTGGATGTTTCTCGCTCGTATACCTGGCTTCTATTTTTATCTCTTCTCATGTAGAGAGAGAGAGGAGGAGGAGAGCGAGTGGGAGGAAGAGAAAGAGAGCGCGAGGAAATATGTGTATGCGTGCTGATATGTGTGTGTGTGTGTGTGTGTGCGGTGATCTTATGGCCGTGGTGGAAGTGTGTTTATGGCACTTTTCCTCAATGCCCGTTCGTCTCATCGATCTGCCACAATCTCTCTCTAAGCTTATTATGTGTGCGTGCGTCGTGCTCCCTCCCTATCATGTAGAGAGAGAGAGAGAGAGAGAGAGAGAGAGAGAGAGAGAGAGAGGGGGAAGAGGAGGAGAGCGAGTGGGAGAGGGGTTGTTGTGTATGCGTGCTGATAAGTGTGTGCGCGTGCGGTGATCTCTCTCTAAGCTCATATGCGTGCATGCTTATATGTCTCCCTTCCTATCTCTCTCTAATATAAGTGGAGGGCGTCTATTTCGCACCCAAAAAACAAAACATTTGGTTAACAAAACCTATTAGACTTTAAAAAAAAAACTATTAAAACTATTTTTAATATAAACTATTTGAAAAGTATTATTGTTATTTCTTCTCATGTAGAGAGTGTGGGGGAGTGAGAGGGAGGTGAAGAGAGAGGGAGGTGAAGAGAGAGGGAGGTGAAGAGAGAAGGAGAAAGCGAGGGGATATGTGTATGCGTGCTGTTATGTATGCGCGGGCGGTGATCTCTCTGTAAACTCATTATGTGTGCGTGCGTGAGTGCTTATATGTCTCCCTCCCTATCTCTCTCTAATATAAGTGGTTTCTCTCTTTTATTTCTCCTCATGTAGAGAGAGAGGAGGAGGAGAGTGAGGGGGGAGAGAGGGGGGGGGGAATATGTGTGTGCGTGCTGATATATGTGTGTGTGCGCGTGGTGATCTCTCTCTAAGCTCATATGCGTGCGTGCTGATACACCCCCTCCCTATCTCTCTTGAATATAAGTGGAGGGTGGAGGTGGCTAGGGGGTCACGTCTATTTCGCTTTCAAAAGCAAAACGCAGAGCGAAAACATTTGGTAATTGCCCTAAAAAGCTACTAAGATGTTTAATATATTTAAATGTTGTTAGATTTCTATTTAGAAAAAAACGATCTGACTATTTAAAAAATGAAGTCTTTAAAAATATTTTACAATTAAACTATTTAAAAAATAAAATAATCAAAAATAAAACGAAATTAACGTTATCTTTTTTGACTACTTTGTGGAAAAGGGTTGAAGAAAGTGTCTACGGATGCCTGAAAGTGATACAACAATTTTTTTTATTCATATTAATTTCAGACTTTTTTCAAACTTTTCTTTTTGTCATATTAATTTCAGACTTTTCTTTCATCATAATCTAATAATTAACATAATACAGACTATTTGAAAAATAATTTATTTGTTTTATTTGATTGTTTTCAAAACATTTTTTTTTAATAATAGTGAAAACCTTTTTTCTTGGAAATGGAGTAACTTCCGGAATCAAACTTTTTTCTTAGAAATGGAAATGCCCTAACCCTAACCCCTAACCTTAAACCTCACCCTAACCCTAACCCCTAACCTAAACACTAAACACTAACCCCTAAACCTCACCATACCCTAAACCCTAACCGTCCCCAAAACATTATTTTTTATAAAAAAAACATTGAACAAAAAAAATCACACTGCGTTGCTCAAAAACATTATTTCTTGAAAAAAAAAAAAGATTATTCTATTTTGTTTATTTTTTCAAGTTTTGAAAACAATCAAATAAATTATTGTTCAAATAGTCTGTATTATGATAATTATTAGATTCTAATAATTAGAATATGATGAAAGAAAAGTCTGAAATTAATATGAAAAAAAGAAAAGTATGAAATTAATATGAATAAAAAAAATTGTTGTATCACGTTCAGGCATCCGTAGACACTTTCTTCAACCCTTTTCCACCGGAAGCCAGCTTATACACCTGTTATGCGCATTTGCTATCTTATCTGTACTAGGTCAGTGAAGGAGAACTCTTTCTAGACTGACGTAATTCGATTCTCACAATATAAGCTTATAGGAACGACTTTTACTCCAGACCTGAAATGGAAGACTTCCCTCTAATCCGTTGCCAAGGTCGCCGGAATGTTGGATCATTCTATCGCTCCAGAAAGTATCTCACCTCTGACGCAATTCTCTACTTGTATAAGAGTCAAATACGTTCAAAGATGGAGTAGTGTTGCCACATCTGGGGAGGTGACGCACAAACAACCATTTTGTGCATTGACAGAGGACAATACCGACTCTGAAATCCAGTGGGAGATGTTCTCTTAAGAGAGGTTGCTAGTCTTTCTCTACTCTATCGGTATTTTCATCGTAGGTGCTCGATAGAGCTCCAATCTATGCCCACCCCATGTAAAACATTCACACCAAGAACTCGTCTAGCTACAACCAGTGAAAATTATTTTCATTTTTTCCTCTGTGTACCCAAAACAAAATGGAACTATCTAAGCCGGACAAAGTTTGTTTAAAACACAAACTTTAGGACAGTGAAATAGGTGCTCGTATATGTCTTCCAATTAATTTTTTATATATAATCTGAAAATATTGTATTCTTTAAAAAAAGTATTAAAAGGGCGAGTTTCATCGTTATCATCGGCCTTTCATTTATTAATATAATATTTTGAAATAAAATTTTACTTACAGTTTTTTACAATCAGGTTACGATTTTCGTCGATTTTGGAGAAACTTCAAGAAGGAAAACTTCAGAATGTAAAATTATTAAATGACGTTTTGACGTTATTATTGAGGAATGAGAGACGAATTCAACTCTTCTTGTTATATGGGAATAAAACACGTCATCATCTGGTGATTTTCAAGCAATTTGATTGGATGATACGTAAATACAAAATGAAACTAGGATTTTCCGTTCAGATTCCGAGAAGAAAAGCAGATAAACAGGTTTTTCAGGGAATATTAACACCCACCCACAGAAGAGAGAGAGAGAGAGAGAGAGAGAGAGAGAGAGAGAGAGAGAGAGAGAGAGAGAGAGAGAGATGAATCGGGGATAAAGAGAAAAAAGAAAAAAGAGAGAGAGGAGAGAGATAGAAAAAAGAGAGAAAGAGGGAGTGATAATGAGAGAGAGACGACGAGAAACATAGAAAGTGAGAAAGAGAGAGAGGAAAAAGACAGAGAGAAAGAGAAATAGCAGGGAAGATAGATAGATAGATAGCTATTTAGATCGATAGATAGATAGATAAAGAGCGAAAAAGAAGAGAGAGTCGTTTTATACAGAAATATTCACTGATTTATTTGAGTATTGATTTACTCCTCTCCAGGAGTAAGGCACAAGACCAGTTTTTATCTTACTCCCACAAGTAAGATGTGACCCACGGTCGGGTCGGGAAAGTGGGGTTTAAAAATTGCCTGGGCAGCCCCGTCGTTATTCCCCGGTAGGTGCGCCTCAGGCAGTAAGCAATAAACTTACTCCTCCCAAAAGAGGGGAGGCGAAGCCTGGGAGGGTGGACCTCCTAGAACTGCACAAGACAGACCCATAGACCGGCGTAAATCAATACCAGTCTATGGGGTGCAGTATCCATCGGAACAAATACTACACTTTGATCTTAGCTAAAAGGCCAAGGGCACTGATTTATTTGAGTAACACATTATGAAACAAGAACAAATATTCGAATACTTCAACAAGATATGCGTGGACGCATCTCCAAATCAAATACTACTTCAACAAGATATGCGTGGACGCATCTCCAAATCAAGGCTATTTCAACAAGATATGCGTGGACGCATCTCCAAATCTAATGCTACTTCAACAAGATATGCGTGGACGCATCTCCAAATCAAATACTACTTCAACAAGATATGCGTGGACGCATCTCCAAATCTAATGCTACTTAAACAAGATATGCGTGGACGCATCTCCAAATCTAATGCTACTTCAACAAGATATGCGTGGACGCATCTCCAAATCAAATACTACTTCAACAAGATATGCGTGGACGCATCTCCAAATCTAATGCTACTTAAACAAGATATGCGTGGACGCATCTCCAAATAAAAGGCTATTTCAACATGATATACTTGGACGTATCTCAAAATCAAATGCTACTTAAACAAGATATGCGTGGACGTATCTCCAAATAAAACGCTACTTAAGCAAGATAGCTCCAAATAAAACGCTACTTAAACAAGATATCTCCAAATAAAACGCTACTTAAACAAGATATGCGTGGACGTATCTCCAAATCAAATGCTACTTAAACAAGATATGCGTGGACGTATCTCCAAATAAAACGCTACTTAAACAAGATATCTCCAAATAAAACGCTACTTAAACAAGATATGCGTGGACGTATCTCCAAATCAAATGCTACTTAAACAAGATATGCGTGGACGTATCTCCAAATAAAACGCTACTTAAACAAGATATCTCCAAATAAAACGCTACTTAAACAAGATATGCGTGGACGTATCTCCAAATCAAATGCTACTTAAACAAGATATGCGTGGACGTATCTCCAAATAAAACGCTACTTAAACAAGATATCTCCAAATAAAACGCTACTTAAACAAGATATCTCCAAATAAAACGCTACTATAACAAGATATGCGTGGACGTATCTCCAAATCGAATGCTACTTCAACAATAAACGGACAGGCAGACAATTCTATTTGAAACTAAAACGTTAACCCAAATTTATTCACCAAAACCCTAACCCGAAACTACGAACGACAGAGAGAGACCCTTAAAGAGATGCGTGGCCGGATCGAAAAACATCTCAGATGATTAAAGTCTTAATGTTTACTGAGATAACATTTAAAATAATTAACATAAAAACTAATAAAATTCGGTTCGAAAAAATAATTAAATTTCATTCGTAAATAATTCCTTTGACAAATAGCAAGTAATTTCTGATCTGAATTCAAGTTTAAAATCATAAGTCTCTCATTCTCTGTCTCTGTAATTCTCATTCTCTCTCTCATCCCCTCTCTCTCAATCTCTGTCTTTCTCTCTTCCACTCTCCCTTTCTCTCCCTCATTCTATCTCTCTCTCTCTCTCTCTCTCTCTCTCTCTCTTATTCTCTGTCTTTCTTTCTCTGATTTGTACTTTTTCAAAAATGTTCGATTTTATTGATTGTCTTTCTCCAATTCGAATGAGGTGAAGAGTGAAGAGGTCACCATTTGACGATACGACTCGTCGAACGTTGACAACCTTTGAAGTTTGAATTGCAAATCAAATGAGTTACCCTTTGCCATTGCAGTCAATTTACAAGAATTCATTACATACAGCCGGCTTTTGTTTCTTTATAAAATTATTGGGGATGTGCAGATATCGACACTTTAGTGGAGGTACTGAATTTAATAGGGATGTGCAGTATAAACAATTACGGAGAGTATGTTCACATATCGACCAATACAGGGAGTTACACAAATATTAGGGAAATGCAGCTATTGGCCATTACGGGGAGTTACACAAATATTAGGGAAATGCAACTATTGACCAATACAGGGAGTTACACAAATATTAGAGAAATGCAGCTATTGACCAATACAGGGAGTTACACAAATATTAGGGAAATGCAGCTATTGACCATTACGGGGAGTAACAAAAATGTTGGGGATGTGCAGATATCGACCATTACGGGGAGTTGCAAAACTATTGGCAATGTACAGATAGTGACCTCACCGTCGAATTTACACTTTTCACATGAATTCTGAAGAAGCCGCAATCACCCACCCACATAAGAGAGAGAGAGAGAGAGGAAGAAAGACAGAGAGAGAGAGGGAGAGAAATAGAGGGTAAGAGAGAAAGGAAGAGAGACAGAAAGTGAGATAGACAGAAAGAAGAATAGGAGGAGGGGAGAGACCGAGAGAGAAGAAAAGAGAAAGGGAGAGAGAAAGAGAGGAGAGAGAGAGGGGAAGAGAGAGGGAAGGGAGAGGAAGAGAGAGAAAGAAAGAAAGAAAGACAGAAAGTGAGAAAGGAAGGAGAGAGGAGAGAAAGAGAAAGATAGGGGGAGAGAGAGAGTTGGGGCGAGAAATAGAAATAGCAGGGGAGATATAGATAAATATCTAAAACTAAACTGATTCGTTCGAACAAATATTCTGAAGATGCGTCATTCAATCTGCGCGTTTAGTGCGGAAAAGGCCAGTTGAAAGGCAACCCTCAATTATCCTACTAACCTGTCTCCTTTAAAACATCTCAACATATTTATTGGGAATTTCTTTCTTTTAATTAGTTAATGATCTGCATATAACCAAGCCTACTCCATAAACGACTGACAGTCTCAGCCATAAAGAAGAGACAGTCTGCATTGTTGGAGGTAACAGTCGCCGCATGTGTTATAGCAGTTTCTTCTTCCTGGATATCTGCCTTAACAAAGGCTGAAGGGGACATCACTCCGACTTAACGCACACTTATACACCAACCTGAACATTTCTAGTTTACGACACAAACACACGCATATATAGAGTTTGAATTACCTACTGGGAAGTTTGAATTACCTACTAAATACCATCCCCGGGTGTCTTCGGTCTCTCTGTACAAGGGTTTGTCAGGATAACCTGACATGAGGATACTTCCCTTACAAGTAAACTCTGACTAAATATTCAAAACAACATAGTATTCGAAGCCCAAATGAGATCCCCTCGACACAGCTATACACTGGCTCACACGAGGAATGGTGCACCTTTTCCAAGTAATGTTACCTCAAGTAACATCATTTGGCTGGATACTCCACCAGACTTGATGTATTCTTGTCCTGGAATCCGGTAAGACAAATAGACCACAAAAAAGATATACTATAACATAGTTCATGGGTCAATGAAGTAGAGGAAAAATTAATATTCTTAACTTTTTTACTAACTCTACGTTTGACAAGTAAAGGAGAGCATTAATGGAATATTCGAATCTCTATGTATCCCATATAGAGATCAAGTGTTAGCCACAGGGAGGGGTCCATTGATTTCTGAGAACTTCGACTGAAGTAAAATGAAACAAAAAAGAGTTTGAATTACCTACACGAAAGTTTGAATTACCTAATATACACCACCCTTGAGTGTCTTCGGTCTTACTGTACAATGTCAATGGAGAACCTGATATTAGGATATGTCCCCCTCAAAATAACCTACTTTTCGAAGCCCTAATAAGATCCCCTCGATACGGCTATACACTGGCACCTCCTAATGATGTTACCTCAAGGAACAGCACTTAGCTGGTTACTCCACTAGACTAGATGAATTCTTGTCCTGGAATCCGGTAAGACCAATAGACCAAAAGGAAAATGTACTATAATATATATTATATACTATATTATATTTAAATGGTCCAGATAGAAGAGAAATTTAATGGAATATTTGAATATTTATTTATCTCGTATGGAAATCAAGTGTTAGGCCTCGGTTGGGGACCCTTGATTTCTGAGAACGTCGACTGAAGTAAAATTGAAATTATATATATATATATATATATATATATATATATATATATATATATATATATATTGGGAGACTTTGAATTACCTACTTCTGTTGGATTAATGGCTCTATGGGATTGGACGTATCTGTTGGGAATCGTTGGTTTGACTTGCGCGAATTAACGCGGGTGCAGTCGAGTGCAGATTAGGGCCTGTTCTCACAGTCAGAGCTAACATACGTGAGAAGGTTACCGTGTGACGAGACCCCAGATCAAGGGTCAGTCTGCACCTGCGAGAGACTCTGTAACGTCACAGGCCTTGCGTGGGAAACAGAGGGATCCGTGACGTCACTCGTTCTTCGTGAGAAGCGAGTTTCGTCAGTCTGGGTTTTTGGAAGCAAACCGATGAGACGTGATTGTTAAAATGTAATTTACAACAGATAAGGGAAATATATCCCTAAGGAAATACAAGCGAGAGAAATCCTTTCCCCCTCTCTATGAATGGTTAAGAAAATAATTGTTAACTAACTACGATAAAGTAGTGATTTGCTCTATCCTCCTCTCTCGACGTAGGGAATGACTCCCAGTTGAAATAAAAACGCTTGTAATAAAATGAATTAAATTTAAAAGAAGAGTTTGTCTTCGGAGTGCGTCATGAGGCTTTTGTTGCGGACAACGGACGGCGTGGTTCGCGGCAGGAAGGAAAGAAGAAAGAATTCATCCACTAGACGACACGATCACCCTCTACACGGCGAGGGAGAAATCTAAGGTATGCAACCCATATGTGAACTATGTGATTTATGATGTTTTAAAAAATGACGAGTATTAAATGTGAAGAGCCACGGCCCTTTCAGGGATGAGTATAACAAATGAGAAAAGCCACGGCCGTAACGGGTGTGAGTGTACAAAACGCGTACTGCCGCGGTCCATGCACGAGTGGGCCTATGCCACACTTCGAGTGTCTTCGGTCTTTCTGTACAAGGGGTTTTCAGGACAACCTGGCATTAGAATACTTTCTGACCAAATATTCCAAATAACATAGTATTCAAAGCCTAAATAAGATCCCCTCAACACGGCTATACACTGGCTCATACGGGGAATGGTGCACCTTCTCCTAATGATGTTACCTCAAGTAACAGCACTCAGCTGGATACTTCAGCAAACCAAGATGAATTCTTGTCCTGGAATCCGCTAGGACCAATAGACCACAAGAAAAACATGCTATAACATAGTTAAATTGTCAATTGGGAAGAGGAAAATTAAAATTCTTACTTCTTTATTAACTTAACGTTTTAGAGGTAAAGAAGAACTTCAATGGAACACTCGTTTATCTGTGTATCTCATATAGAGATGAAGCGTTAGCACCAGGAAGGCCCCTTGATTTCTGAGATCTAAGTTAAGTGAAATGAAAAAGAAAGATATATGTATATCCTAAAATCTTAAATCTTGGCATTATTATATAAATTAAACATAAAATTCTCAGATTATTATTATCTTTAAAATTAATAATTCAATTTCTAAAAATAAAATCTATGAAAAAAGGAAAAATAAATTTTGTCAAGAAAGAATAAATAGGATATTTTTCTTAATCTTGACATTAAGAAAAATATCCTATTTATTCCTGTTATGAAGCGTCCCCACGAGTAATTCGGGTTTGGTCATTTTCCATCAATCTTTCAAATCCTCAAATGAGGGTCCTCATCTCTCTACTGACAATAATTCCATCTCATTAACCTTTATCCTCGAATGACCTTCGGCCTTGATAAACGATGATTCTTTTAGTAAAAAAATATTCACAAAAAAACGAGTTAGTCGAAATAAAATGTCGATATGTTTTTCACAACCTTTGAGCTGGGATCGGAGTGTTGTACCTGTTCTATTCTCGTCGGTGATGAAAAGATCCTTCTTGACTGCGGCAACTTTTATTTTTTCTCAACCCAGAGTACCCCGATAAAAATGACAAGTGCGAGTGAAACGGGACCGTTACATGTCAATCCCCCCCAAGGTAATTATTTGATGTATAACACGTTTTAATACATTTTTCAGCATGATAAACTCCCACACAATTGATTGGCATAATTTTTAAAAAGTTGGTTACATTTCCTAAAAACCACTATCTGATTGAGAAGTAGTTAATCATTTAAGTTAAATTTATATGCCAAATTCATCCCCGACTGTAATTTTTTAATTTTATTTATTTTCACTGCCGATTTTTGTTAGTCTGTTTACGTGTAATTTGCCAAAAGAAGAAGAATCGCTTTTTTTTCTTTTTTGGTGAACTAGCATTATGTGTCATTGTAAATCGTATAGCCTCATTAAAACAACTGAAATCGTATAGCCTCATTAAAACAACTGAAATCGGATAGCCTCATTAAAACAACTGAAATCGGATAGCCTCATTAAAACAACTGAAAACGGATAGCCTCATTAAAACAAGTGAAAACGGATAGTTTAATTAAAACAAGTGTAAAATGCAAAGAAAACGTGAAAATCGGGTAGCTTCATTAAAACAAGCGACAGTAAGAAAAAAAACGCGAAAATCAGAGTTCCTCATTAAAACAAGTGAAAATAAGAAAAAAAACATAAAAATCGGATTGTCTCATTAAAACAAGTGAAAATAAGAAAAAAAACATGAAAATCAGAGTTCCTCATTAAAACAAGTGAAAATAAGAAAAAAACATGAAAATCAGAGTTCCTCATTAAAACAAGTGAAAATAAGAAAAAAACATGAAAATCAGAGTTCCTCACTAAAACAAGTGAAAATAAGAAAAAAAACATGAAAATCAGAGTTCCTCATTAAAACAAGTGAAAATAAGAAAAAAACATGAAAATCAGAGTTCCTCACTAAAACAAGTGAAAATAAGAAAAAAAACATGAAAATCAGAGTTCCTCATTAAAAAACAACGCGAAAATCGGAATGTCTCATTAAAACAAGTGAAAATAAAAAAAACAACGCGAAAATCGGAATGTCTCATTAAAACAAGTGAAAATAAAAAAAAACTCGAACATCGGATTGTCTCGTTAAAACAAGTGAAAATAAGAAAAAAAACTGAAAATCGGATTGTCTCATTAAAACAAGTGAAAATAAAAAAGAAGAGAATAATATTTTGTATTACAATACAGTATAAAATGAAACGATTCAATTTGTTTCATAGAAAATCATAGAAATTATACGAACCTTTCGCTGTGAGAATTCTTCAAATTGAAGGGCGTCTTCTATTTGTGGAGTGGAGAATTTCGTCTCAAATATTTTCTGACGAATGACGAAAACACAAATGAATATCATTTATATACATTCCTATGCTGGATTTGCCACGCCTATCTTCGAATGGAAAACAAGCAAAACCGGTTTTGAAAGGAAATACAATCATGTCAGCATATTCCCTTATATGGCAAGGGAATTAGATAAGGTTTCTATTATAATAAACAATTGAATACGACATTTTCTGTATATCTGTATGTCTATCTATCTGTCTGTCTATCTATCTATTTATCAATATATATATATATATATATATATATATATATATATATATATATATATATATATGTGTGTGTGTGTGTGTGTGTGTGTGCGTGTGTGCGTGTCTGGCTCTCTCTCTATACATATATATATATGTCTGACTGTCTATCAACCAATCTATCTATATATCTGTATATCAAACTATATATCTATCTATCAATATATCTCTCTATATATATACACACACACACACACACACACACAAACACACACATATATATATATATATATATATATATATATATATATAAAAATATATATATATATATATATGTATGGTAAGTCAATGAAAATTGAAAATTATTTTTTTTGCTCTATCCAGTATATTGAGCTTCTCTTTTTTTCACAATAGGTCCAACTCTCTAAAAGTTTACCTTTTAGTTATAATCTACATATATATATATATGTATATATATAAATATGTGTGTATCTGGCTGTCTATCTATCTATCTTTTCTGTTTTGTTCACAGCTCTATCTCTTTCTCTCTCTCTCTCTCTCTCTCTCTCTCTATATATATATATATATATATATATATATATATATATATAGAGAGAGAGAGAGAGAGAGAGAGAGAAAGAGATAGAGCTGTGAACAAAACAGAAAAGATAGATAGATAGACAGCCAGATATATATATACATATCTGTATCCTGATCTATCTATCTATCTATCTATCTATCTATCTATCTATCTATCTATCTATCTATCTATCTATCTATCTGCCATCATTTTGGTCTATTAATATTTCTGTCGAGGTAAATCCCCAAAAAGAACACACTTTATACATAGTAATGGCTTTTTACATAGAGTGTTATAACAATAATAAATAAAAATGAATTTCCTCAACGGTGTTATAAGTGGATACAAATTCAAATGTCTATTCAAATTTATAACACCATTCAGGAATATATGAAAACATTTTCGAAAATGGATAAAACATGAAACTACAGTAAAAGGTTAATATAATCAAACTGTATTATATATGTTGTACATAGATGTAATAACGAAATATTTATTATTATTTACTCACTAGGAGTTATCACACTGGTCATCCTCAGTGATCGCCCACTGCCAACAACCTGTGGTATTCCCTGGAGTCTGAGTGACAACAAGTCTCCTCAGACTTCCAGTATGCTCCACCTCTTTTCATTCATCACCGCTGATGACCTTGCGGTATCGCAACAGCCATCTACCACTGATTTCCCGCTGATAAGGGCCATTGGTCCCCTCTGGGGCCCGAGTGGCAACAAGCCTCCCCAAGGTCCCAGAGCTGTCCGCGCTCTTCCAGTGGAGGTCTGGTTTACGCTTTCCCTCCTCGACCCTCTGTCCATAATTTTCGTGGTGTCATTATTATTATTATTATTATTATTATTATTATTATTATTATTATTATTATTATTTTTTATATTATTATTATTGTTATCATTATTATTTGTACTCATTAGGAGTTCTCACACAGATCATCGTCAGTGATTGCTCGCCGACAACAACCAGTGGTATTCCCTGGAGTCTGAGTGACAAGTCTCCCCAGATTTCCAGTATTTTTCACCTCTTTTCGATAACGATGCGGTACCATTGATTTCTCGCTGGTAAATACAATTGGTCTTCTCTGGGATTTTGGTTGCAATAAGCCTCCCCAAGGCTCCAGCATTCTCTGCACTTTTCCAGTGGAGGTTTGGTTTGTGCTGCCCCAACTCGGTCTTCTCATCCTCCTCGACCCTCTACAAATATTTTATCTGGTGTCAGCCTCGGCCGGCACCAGTTAAAAAAATAAAAAATAATAAAAAATAAATAAATAAAAAATAAATGAATAAATAAGTAAATAAATAAAATATATATTTTTTTTAAATTAAAAGTTTAAATTTTTTTTGAATTTTGAATTTTTTTCCCTTTTTTTTCGTTTCAATTCTTTAATTTTTTCCTTTTATCTTTCCTTATTAAAAAGAAAAAATAATTTAATTCTTTTAAATTAACATTTTTGGGGGGAGAGAGGGAAGGAGCTTATAGTGTTTCTTGTAATTTCTGTTTCTTTGGTTCATTTTTGTGTAGTGATAGCTGAGGCCGGTGTAATTTATTGGGGTTGGGGTAATTATGAAGTGCTGTTTCTTGCAGTTTCTGTTCCTATTATTATTATTATTATTATTATTATTATTATTATTATTATTATTATTATTATGATTATGATTAAGATGATGATAATAATAATAATACTAATAATACTAATAATTCTAATACTACTACTACTACTACTACTACTACTACTACTACTAATAATAATAATAATAATAACAATAATAATAACAATAATAATAATATTTTAGTGTACTGAGCACTATTAAAATAAATACTGGAAACTATTCACTCAAACTATATCTGTCTATATTATTTTTGTTTTGGATGGTGGGTGCAAACACACACACACAAAAGAAAGATACATATGTAAGAAAGATATGAGAAAAAGACAAACAGACACAGAAAGATAACACTGGTCAAAAAGTTTTTCCCCTAAATAGAAATTCCTGAGAACAGTGACAGCCTGGCCAAACCCATTTTTCCGTAAATAATAAGCGACTGTATTCGCCTAAATGTTGGATGAAATGTTATGTTTTGTCTCAAAATTAAATTATAATTTATTTGTTAACATATACAAATTTTAACTTTTAGTCTGAATGTTTTTACCTGCCACGGTCATATTCTTTCGGATGTTTTTCTAATTATAATCCATAGACTTATTTGTCTGACATATTACTCTGATTCATAGAAACACACCCAGTTTTCTCTCTATATCTTTGAATATCTCTCACTCTCTGGTTTCGTCTCTCTTCCCGCTGTATATCTCTTAGTCTCTTTATCTCTCTTTCTCCATCTCTTATCCCTCTCTTTGTATGCCTTTATATATGTGTGCATCGCTCGTCTCTACCCCCTTTCTTCCTCTGGCTTACTGACTGTCCCTTTCTTCCATACATTCCTAGTTTCATGTGATTCATCTAATATACAAGTTTTTCTTGTCGGATATCCCATGTTGGACGAAGATATAAATGGATCAGAAAGTAGACGTGCTGTTGGTCAAAAAATGCTGTTTACAAGCCCGCCATCTTTGATTTCGCTACCTAGACCGCGTTCTGAAATGAGATCCCAGCCAAACTGTATCGCGAGATATGATCCTTTTTACAACTTGTATAGATGGAAATCGGGGTTTCTATCAATTCTGAAGCTTCATATTGTATATAAAATTCAAACGTTGTAAAAATCTAACTTTTGATTTCATAACGACAGTAATGGAACGGCTGTAATATTGTAAATCAAAACCAATTTGCTTGATATGAGTCTTTTTAGCCTTGTCGGGCACAAAGCACAGACACCCACCAAAACACATCTTCGCCTCTACAGTTGAGGCTAGCATTCACCAATATCCAGGGAGTTAAAACCAACATAAACGACGTAGAAACCTTTCTCCTAACAAACACCACGGATATCCTAGCATTAAGTGAAACAAAACATCAATCCTCAATCTCCTCTCACCATTTTGACGTGACTGATTAGCTCCCATTCTAACGAAAAGACTTTGATGAACATATGCACGGGCTAAGAGTTCATGTTCGGAACACAATCCCCATGACTAGAGAACATAGGCTAGCATCAGATGACAAAGCCTACATGTGCTTTAGATTGACATTACAACACAGATTTAGTTACTTATATTTATTATACAGTTCTCTTTTGAGCCCGGACTGTACCCTGATAACTCTGTCTCTGAACGCATGAATACATCACTCTCACTTGACTTGAATGCTTAAATACATGTGTTTGAAGATTTTATTGCACACCATCGTGATTGGTTGGGATTCTCTAGATTTACTCATACAGCTGGTAACTCTACGTATAATTTCCCCATAGCTCATTCTCTCTCATAGACTGTTACTTGCCAAACCCGCCTCCCTGATCGTCTGGACCAGCAAGCCTCACTTCTCGACCTATTCTTTACCTCACTGCCCGAGGCTTGTGTTAAGAATGGGCATAGCCCGCTCGGGAAAACCGATCACATTGTGGTAATGATTGATAAAAAAAATCTGCCCCAAATCTGATGAGCCGTTGTTCAAAACGACGAAATACTACGAGCAGGCTGATTTTAATTCCATCAGAGATCACATCAGCGTAACCCCATAGAGAGAAACCTTCTCACTCCTTGCTTTCAGTGCGAAAATGAGTTAATCGAATGGGTCAATGTAGGCACTGAAGCATATGTCCTAGTGCGAAAATTCTACAGCAAACACCATTCTCCTCAATAATTCACCTCGGAATGTGCAGCTGCTATTGCACTGAGGCAGCAAGCATTCTGACGATATACCGCGATAATTCAACTGCGAATAAACGTGAATTAATAGAGTCAAGAAATAATTGTAAAGTAGTGATAGGTTAAGCAAAGAGAAGGTATACAGAAATAACCAAAAAACGCATTCAGTCACAGAAATTAGGTATTCGCAATTTCTGGAAAGTCTACAATAATGTGGTGAACAATGGACAAACAACAATTTCCCCGATATCAAAGCACAATGATGACGTTTCACGGCAACTGATAAGGCTGAACTACTTGCCAAGTGTTTCGCCTTAAACTCCACTTTGGACACAGCAAACAACCCCCTCTATAAATTCCAATTGTGGACCGAAGCCACACTTGAAAACCTCGTCACCACTCCATTTCAGGCCTGGGACATCGTTAGAAACCTTGACACCTCCAAAGCGTGTGGGCGTGATCTTATACCAGTAATAGTAAAAACGAAATGCTCTGCTGAACTGGCCCCTATCTTCTCGAAACTCTACAACAAATACCTAATCGAATGGAAGTATATTTAATATAATTAGATCCTTCATGACAAACAAGGCGCAAGTTGTCCTCGATGGCCATTCATCCAAGCAACATGACATAAATACTAGTGTACCCCAGGGATCGATAGGTCAAATTATCAGTGTACAATGCATACCTAATAATGAATGCATAACTATTGAAGACTAAGGTAGAGGCATTAACCCTAATTGACCCCACCAAAGAAAAGACTCAACAATAATAATGTGAAGTTAAGTATAAATAAAATTGATAAAATGAAATATTCTATGCCCTGCTTGCTAAATTCAATACAATTGATAGTAAAAACTCAACTAGCGGATAGTTATAATATCCTAAAAATGGAAGGGTATCACAAATCCACCCACTCTCCAGCCTCTAGAAAACCGATTTGCAATAATCCAAATGTAAATGAGAGTTATGCGAGAGTTAATATTTAGGGGCTAACAATTTCAGGTTTCATAAAGTTTTTATATAAAAATGATTCAAAGTCAATTAAATCATTTAAAGAAACTAGCGGGACCCGTGTAAATTACACGAAATAATGTTTTCAATACTAATTATCTTGTTGTTCCTAACCTATAAAAAATTCCAGATGATGTCTAATCTATAAAATCGGTTTCGTGTCCGTCCGTCCGTCCGTCAGACTTTTTTCTCGATTTGATCGATCGACTAATTCCGATTTCGACGACTAAACCTTAAAACTTTGTAAATGCTTTAGATTAAATTTTGCTCCAATTCATGAGTAGCATACGGAAGGTCGTTGCTTTTGATGTAAGCGTGACACACACTATCGTATTAATATGTCTCTTCCCGGTCGTCCCCTCCCTACCTCTCTCCCCCTTCCCCTCGAAATGTAGAAAAAAAATCTTAGAGGTTGGTTGGGATCGAACTATAAACCAGTCGGGTCGAAGTAAAAAATACTACGTCGCTAACCGTTGCGCCAAAGGGAAATAATTGAAAATGTTTCGAAAATTAGACGAGTTGAATGTTTTTCCAAATCTAGGTGTCGGAAGCGTAACACACGAACACATACGCTATCGTATTAATATATAGATGAGAGGACGAAAGATTGTCGTCGCATTACAACCTAGTGTTTAAAAAAATGAAAGGCATTTAAACCAATATAAATTGTTTGGCAGTTCAGTTGTTACATGTTCCTTTCACTTATGAAAAACAAGTAAACTCCTTTCAGACTACGTGAAAGACAATGAAAATTTCCTTTCATGAAACTGTATATATATATATATATATATATATATATATATATACATCTTTATCAATTGAATACGTACATAAAGGTAATACATGGACACGTGTTTCTGGGTCACAACCGTCATCAGCATGCCTAACTTTGACAAGGATCGAACCTTCGATATTGATTGGCATGATTTAGTTGAGTGTGTTATTAATTTTAATATCAGCTTTCCAAAAGGAGGCACTCTGAATAGGGAAAAAATAAAATATTCTATTATAAAACTGATGTAAACAAATTGTTAGTTGATTTTTTTAACATAGTTTTGTTATATTTTGATTTTAATCTCAGGAATCAACGTTGTTATTTTTAGGAAAAAGTTAGCGATAAGAATAGTCGCAAATAGCGGAGAATTTCTATATAAACGACCATAAATCGATGCCATTTAATTAAGTCTTTCGATAGGCTGGGTCTATAGTTGCGCAGATGATTAGTTTTAGGCTGTTGCTGTGTTCTTTCGGGCGCTTTCATTATTGGAAGCTGCAATCGGCAATTGTATCGGAATCGGGAATTTAGAAAAGAATCGGTAATTGTATCGAAATCGAAAAAATGATTAAATCGTCCTATCACTAATGTATAGATATAAACAAATTTGTGTAGGTGAAAAAGAAAAAAATATTTTAAATATTTATTTTCTTTGAAAGAAAAGGTGCGTGATTCAAAGTTGAAGGGTTACGGTCTGATGGTTAAAAGCAAAAACACAGACACATTGTATCTAATATTTATGTGTGTCGTTCTGTCTCTCTCTCTCTATTTCTTCTTCTATTGGTCTCTCTGTCTATCTGTCTTTACCTCTCTCGATTTCTCTTAGTTTGAATAAAATTACATGATTCATTCTACGTCGTCATACTCTGGTGAATCCGGGTTTTCCCAAGAATATATATATATATATATATATATATATATATATATATATATATATATATATATATATATATATATATATACAAAGCCTGTCTAAAAGGTATCTGAGCTTAGACCAGAAAAAATATTTCAAACACGTGACGAGGTTGGGGACCCTAATCCCTTTCAAAGTAGGCCCCTTGTTCTTGCACACACTTAGCCCACCGAGTTATCCACTGCCGGAAACATCTCTGGAAGTCGTCTTTTGGAATGGTGTTCATCTCCACTGTCGAGTCCCGCATTATCTCTTCTCTAGTCTCAAAACGGGGACATTTCAGTGGCGTCTTCCATTTTTAAAACAAGCAGAAGTCGCAAACAGCCATGGCTGGAGAGTAGAGAGGTTGGTAAACGACTGGAATTACATATTTGACCAAGAAACGTTGCATCAATTAGGTTGAATGTGTGGGGGCGTTGTCGTGATTCAGTTGCTAGTTTTTCGCCGTCCACATGTCGGTCTTTTGCGCCGAACTGTGTCACGGAAACACCGGAGAACATCTTGATAGTACTCCTTTGTCACTAGTGATCCTTCCGGTACGTTTTTGTGATGCACAATTCTACAGATATCAAAGAGGACAGTCAGCATCACTTTGATTTTTCTTCGTACCTGTCGCGCTTTTTGTTGGCCTTGGAGACTCGGGATGCTTCCATTGCGACAACTGTCTTTTTGTTTCTGGGCCGTACCCGTGCACCCATGACTCATCTCCAGTTATCACGGTATTCACAAACCGAGGTTCATTGTTGGCGGTTTGCAGAAGGTCCTCTACAACTTGAAAACGGTGGTCCTTTTGTTGATGCGACAACAACTTGGGCACAAATTTCGCAGCCATTCTGTGCATGTTCAAATCATCACGCAAAATTGCATGTGCGGAATCTTTACTCACTCCGACCTCTTCGGCGATCTCCCGCACATTTGAACGACGATCTTCCATCACCAAATTTCGCACCCTCTTAACAACAGCTGCACTCCGAGCAGTTTGGGGACTGCCAGAACGCTGCTCACTCTTCGTTGATGCACGCCCGTTTTTGAATCGGTTGAACCACTCTTTAATTTGTGTGACACCCATCGATGCTTCTCCAAACACCTGATGAATCTTACGAATTGTTTTGCTCTGAGAATCACCACGTTTTTGACAAAATTTGATGTCGTACATTTGCTCAACACGTTCAGTCATCTTGAGATCTTCGGTAATTCGACGAACACGTTGTGTAGCACCTCACTCAGCGACCGACAGGCAGCGACTAATGCGCAGGAAGGCGGTGATAAAATTCACACATGTGCATGAAAGTGTCTTCCTTCACTGTTTAGAGTGGCGCCGCCCTATCCTCTCTATTTCGCACGGTAAAAATAAAGGTCGGATACTTTTTAGACAGACCCCGTGTATATATATATACATATATATATATACATATATATATAAATCTTTCTCTCTCTCTCTCTCTCTCTCTCTATATATATATATATATATATATATATATATATATATATATATAGTAGAAGAATACCCGTCCCAAGTCGGGTAAAATTAATTCCCCGAACAGAAGTTCTCTTCACCACTTGCATATCCGTTACGAATATTAAAATCAACATCTAATGTTGCTAAACTTTATGTCTAGAATGCTTATTACAATTTTGATCAAAATCCATTACATGATTCTGATTCTAGCAAAACATCATGTTTCTGGCATAGTACCAATAAAATGACATGATTGTTCTTATCCGGGTGCATTTTAAGATGATTTTACGTTTATTTTAATTTTCCTTTTTTGTAATTATTTCCCCTGATTTTAACCATCTTTTATCCAATATGGCGGTCATATGTGCTATTTGACCTTCGTTCTGAAGTTATTTTACATTTTGTATTAAGAATTGAGCTTCTACTTAATGGGAATTACTGAGTATTTTTTGTGACTTTGTTCTATTTTTGGTGGAATCTTAAACTTTTTATATATTTAATGTTTTTATTTTGTGTTGCATTTACGATATTTCTGATTTGAAAATATTGTTTTGTCCTGAGGAGTATCAGCATTTATAATTTTATGGTGCATTGTATTAATTAAAATAAATGCTGGTTTGAAACAGTTGTAAACAAGCATATTGGAGTGTGCTTTTTATTTGGAACTTGCTTTGGAAAATGTTTTGAATCGCCGAAGGCTTACTCTCACATCTCTCTCTCTCTCTCTCTCTATCTCTCTCTCTCTCTCTATATATATATATATATATATATATATATATATATATATATATATATATATATATATATATTTCTCTAAGTTCATACAAAAGTTTATATAGTAGCTCAATAGTGTACAATACGACTAGAACTCATAATATAATAATAATACTTCAGAAAATATTCAAGATTTCATCCCAAAACACTTTATCATCAGACAATTGTTTCTACCCATTCCGAAAAAATATATTTTCATGATATGCAAAATATCATAAACAGTTACGAAAAGACTTCATCAATGTATATTCGCCACACTCAAACCGACGAAAAATTCATTTAATTTCTATACCGCTGTTTACACTGAGAACATTCTTACTTTAATCCTATTTATTCGTAGTTAAATGTTCAAAATATACCATGACAATCTAATCTTTTTCACTTTTTTCTTTCAAAAAGTTCACACTCGATCAATAAAAACAACACATTAAAATGCACATATAAATGGATCACCCTTTTCTTCTTTTTCTTCATTATCTCTCCCTTTTTCTTATCGGCTACACCTAGCCATATCGTGGTCCATTAATCTCGTATATCCCTTTTGGTTCGAGTGAAAAAAGAACAGAATTTATTAAATAAATACGGTCGCATTTTCATTTTTCTTCGGCCTGAGTGTGGCGAATGTACAGTAATGAAGCATTTTTGTAAGTGTTTATGATATTTTGTGTATCATGAAACTAAATATTTTTGGAATAGGCGGAAACAATTGTCTGATAATAAAGTGTTTTCGATTAAATCTGGAATATGTTCTAAATAATAATTATAATCGTACACATATTGAGCTTTATTCTATTAAATATTTCGCTACTGATATTCGCCAGTTGTTGACTGGTCTTTATAGTTACATCATTGATGTTTTTCTATACAATCTAAATTGAGGGTTTATATGTGTTATATGTTTATATATATATATATATATATATATATATATATATATATATGTATATATATATATGTATATATATATATCTATGTGTATATGTATGTGTATATTATGTGTATATGTATGTGTGCATTGTAGGTATATATATATATTGAAGCTTCTCTGAAAAAATAATTATGTATATGTGTCTAGCCACACTGAAGAACTGTGATACAGCATGTTGACTGGTCTTTATAGTTACATCATTGATGTTTTTCTATATAATCAAATTGAGGGTTTATATGTGTT
Organism: Sepiola atlantica; assembly: GCA_963556195.1. Lineage (NCBI taxonomy): Eukaryota > Metazoa > Mollusca > Cephalopoda > Sepiida > Sepiolidae > Sepiola > Sepiola atlantica. Next base: position 477,628 of record OY744522.1, read on the forward strand.
ATATGTTTATATATATATATATATATATACATATATATATATATATATACATATATATATATATATATGTATATCTATGTGTATATGTATGTGTATATTTTGTGTATATGTATGTGTGCATTGTAGGTATATATATTGCACCTTCTCTGAAAAAATAATTATGTATATGTGTCTAGCCACACTGAAGAACTGTGATACAGCATGTGGACCAAATCGTATCCCTGCTATAGTAAACAAATATTCTGCTAAACTGGCTCTTACCCTCTTCAAACTGGAAAATGTCCTTTGTGATAGCAGTTGTCAATAATTCTCGTGAAAAATGACCCGCCCGCTTATCGATCCAGCAGTATCCTCCAGATGTTCACTAAAATCTTTGAATCATTAATAAATCTAGCAATAGTTTACCACCTCGTAAATTCTAATCTTCTTTCTTACCAACAGTATGGATTTAGGCAATCCCATTCTACTGCGGATATCCTAACGGCCATAAGTTTGGTGAAGCGCTTGATATATCCAAAACCTTTGACCAGGTGTGGCATGAAGGTCTTTTCAAAAAAATAATTTGTACCATATTACTGGACGAATATTTAGTATAATCATATCTTTCTTAAAAAATTAAGATTCAGATTAGGCTTAGGGTTAGGGTAAAGATTCAGGTCGTCCTTGATGATCGTACATCCATACAAAAATAACAATATGCCTTGTTTGAGGTGAATAAAAGTTTTCAAAACTTAAAGTCGACACAGATGTGGAGGTTGGCTGACGAATGAATAGACGCAATCTTGTCATATCAGATTCTTTCGAAAATAGTAAATCCTTCGTTGTGAGGACGATAGACGGAAAATATGTACGAGGTGCTGAGTATATACATGAAAACATAAATGGCAACTCGGCGTTTTCACTGGAGATAATACCGTCCCTTATCTAAGCAGAGATTCTATGCCAATGGCGATCTTGAGGGTTCGCTTTGTGCTCATATTAGAATAACCTGATATTTTGAAGGCACCAATAGAACTTGAGAGGACAATTCCGGTTTCTCGTAGTAACATCAAGTTAGGGTTAATATCGTGGATGTGGATTTGAACGTCTGGAAGATTGGAACACAGAGCTGGTAGTAGAGGTCCACGATGAGTGTTGACGTTCTGGATTTACGCTTGTATTTAGTGTTCGATCTTTTCACGGTGGAGTTGGGAAATGTGGAAGAAGTCAACAGAGGTGGTGAGAACAGAACACAGAAAAAGATAAGTAAACGGACTATCTTTGTAAACCAATAAAAAGCCGGAGAAGTATATATATATATATATATATATATTGTGTGTATTTAGGCAACATTTTTTCATTAAGGCATGTGTTATTAAAGACGACAGAAATCTTCTGTTTAGTGATTCCTTCTTTTATTTTTTCCATTCGTCGAATGATCTTTTTGACGTGTAGATGGAATGAATTGATGAAGGATCCATGTGTTTGACTAACGTTTTCGATTCTCTCCAGAATCATCTTCAGGTCTTTTATGGCAAAAATGAATAAAAAGCGAGTGAAAGAATGGAATTTCTTAAACACATGGATCCTTCATCAATTCATTCCATCTACACGTAAAAAAGATCATTCGACGAATGGAAAAGATAAAAAAAGGAATCACTAAACAGAAGATTTCTGTCGTCTTTAATAACACATGCCTTAATATATATATATATATATATATATATATATATATATATATGTATATATAGAGAGAGAGAGAGAGTAAGATAATACTTTAAAGATATAAATAACATCTTCAACCAGTAGACTATCAAGATAAAAACGAAGCTCAATATAGTGTATTAAGCAATAATATTAATTGAATGACAGAATAAAATGAGAAATTAATCAGATTTCATAAAAGTTCACAAGCAAGGAGTGATATTGCGTCCTTAACTCATGAGTTTTCAAAGAAAATGTTCTCCTCATAGGACCATTACCGCAATGACATTACTGCAGGTAATAACATAAAGCTTTGAAAATCTATAAAAATATATTAAAAAATACATAAAAGTATATAATATAACATCTAATATATTGGCCAAAAACACACTTTTTGTTAAACCTGTACAGTTCATCCAAGTCATAAAGTTTAAAACAATTTCAAGAAAGATGTCAAAGAAGTCAATTAAAAAAAACAATCCAAGTAGTGAATGATATTCCAAAAACAAAAAAAGTTATCCAGTCGGGAAATTTGCTTGCTAAAAATCTGAGTAAATTCTAATTATATTATGTCATTCAAATATATATATATATATATATATATATATATATATATATATATATACTATAAAAATATTACTTGTTGGCTCACTAAGTTACCCCCAATTAGATTGTTTGAATCACGAAAATTTGATTTTGCGAAGTCAGTTAAATTTACAAAAGAACAAAATCTTTTCTCCCAATCTCTCTCTCTCTCTTTCTTCTACTTTCTCTTTCTCTTTCTTTCTTTTTTTCTTCTCTATTTCTTTCTTCTTTCTCTTTCTCTTTCCTTCTTTCTTTTTCTTTCTCTTTGTTCTTCTCTATTTCTCTTTCTTCTTCTCTTTCGCTGCCGGTTAAATAGTAGTATTACTCAGTGATATTTACTTTGAGTTATGATGGACTATTCAAATCTTATGTTTTATCGTTAGTTTTATTACATGTGAATATTTTTGCATATATTTATTCTGATTATAATCTTGAAATTTGAGGACTAAACGACGTAGTAAGGGGGGGGGGGCGAGAGTTTTTCGGTGCTTCCAAAAATGCATCCACGTACCCTTCCTACTCTCTATGAAATAATAAAAAGTTTTCATTCAAAGAAAGTTTCATTTTATTTGAAAATTGAAAGCAAAAACTGATGTAGAAACAAAATCAAAATAATTTGATTTATAAAAGAAAAATATGTTTACAAAACTAACTTTTTTCTTTTTATTAAAAATCATCCAATAAAAACGAATGTTATCGCTGGTTTACTTCCTGTTAGGCGACCTGGCAGTTAAAGTTAGGTTATGAGGAAAGTAAACAAGAAACTATTTAATGTTTTCCTCGAAACAAGGTGGCGTTTCTATAAAACGTGTTTTAGTTAATAAAAAATATATAACAAAAAGCATCAAGTTTCAATTTTGACTTCCATCTTTCTGTTTAACACTGATGCCGCAAAGGTATTAATACTAAAATCAAAGCCACAAACACACGCATTGCATCCTTATTTCTCTCGCTGCCTCTCTATTTTACTCTCTAACCGGACACAAAAACTAATATATGTATAAGTGTGTGGATGAATACATATATAAATATACTGGAACAAATAAGTCCGGTTGGGTCACCGATGGAGCTCGAAGTTAGTTACCAAAGCCAATTTAATAGAAAAAATAAATATCCTTATTTCCCTCTTTAACCGCCTTGATCGCTCTCTAACCAGACATCCCAACTAATATATGTGTAAGTGTGTTGATGAATAAATATATACATATACTGGAACAGATGAGAACGGTTGGGTCACCGATTGAGCTCGATGTAAGTTTGCAAAACCAGTTACATAAAGAAAATAAAAAGCTAAAATTCCAAATTAGTCTAGTGTTGCTTGCATATCTCCATTTCTATCTCTTTCTTTCTCTACTGCTTCTCATATGTCACAGTTATTTGGTTAACTTTGACAGTCAATAAATCGAGGGAAAGAGAGAGAGAGAGTCGTGGGTGGAAGCGAAAGTTATACACACCGTATAAAATAAGAGCTGGGTTCATACAACATACAGTGATCAGAAGTTAGGGGTATAGCCTTATATTTACAAAGGGAAGAATTGCTTGGGGATTTAATTACTAATTACGACTAATTAGAACAATTCAAATGGATTTATGTAATCATAATCCTATTCCTAATCTAAGGAATATTTTAACATGTAATCTGTGTGATTAAAATATATGCGAAAACATTTTAAGGAAAACCATTTACAAGACGTACCCATGACTCGTTAGTTCACAACCATAACCGACATTTATTCCACCCTCATTCCATTCGAACATTTATAAACTGTGATATATCTATTAAGAAATTATTTTTGCATAAGAAAAACTGATAAGTCTATTGTTTCTATATTATCTTTATCAATAATTTATAAGTAAAGTAAAATTGTCTATCTAATTTACATACTTGCTTATGCATATAGCAACACTGAAGACAGAATCACTCTTTCTCTAAGTGCCCATAGGGGCATTAAAACTATTAGCGAATGCGTAAATCAATATTTGATAAGAGAGGGTGAGAGTGATGGACAGTCACTGAGTAAGAGATGAATCTATTATTTCCTTGGCCTTCCCGTGTCAACTCACTCTGCTATTTATACTATTCTACATTGACTGACGAAAGAACTCTCATCCATCCTTTCAATGTAACCAAACCAACCAAGTTTTGTGTTGTACACAAATCTCCATATACTGTACGGATTTAATCTTCATTTGAAGTTATCAGATCTAAGCTGGCTTTGAAGGCTAATATTACAGATCAATTGTGTAATTTAAATATAATTTATATCCATGCAACCCTCACTGGCCAGATTTCATTTACATACATCATCACACTGCGTAAACATTCCTGATACAATCTTCCTTTGGTTGACTGGGATAACGCTATGCTGGTTAGTAATGACAGACGTTCTCTGAATTTACTCAATTTACTCATAAATCGAGAAAATATACTAGTACCAACTTCTCCTCTGTTCCAATGGAATCACTAAGATCACAACATTTCTAAATAACCATAATAGCCTCGCTATCCAAATATACTTCCTTCATATGTGCGATTTCATCCGTCTCCAATGTCAGCTACAGTTGTAGAGTATGCCGTCTGCACCTTTACACATAGGTAAGACCCCCCCCCCCAAAAAAAAAGAAAATATATCGAGATCATATGTTGACCGACGGTGGAGACCCGTGATGAGATCATGGTATCTGAGAAGTCCGTGTCCTGGTTGCCTAAATGATCAAATAATTTTCAACACTTTACTGTGGACTTATTTTGGATAGACGGTACGTCGATGAGGCCCGCCCCGACAAAAGTGGCTAGTCCCGACATGCCCTAGCAAGAAGAGTGAATCCCGATTGTACTATTAAACCTTTTCTTCAATCATATACAATCTATACACTCTTGAAGTTTTAAACGCTAGAAGGTGGATGATGAAGGTCAAATTAACAGCAACTCAAAACTGTACTTGATGCGTGTATAATGCTTGTGTAATTCCGTTTTGACCAAGGCATTTCGAATATCGCATAGATATATTCACAACAGAAATGAGGACCGCGATAGATGGCCAAACACAGAACCAGTGAAAAACGCAGGCATAGAAACGTTCGTATCCACGCAGAAATTCCATAGCAAGCTGCATATCCCCAATGGTTCCATCTGACCTGTGCAATTGTTATTGTGCCTAGGCACAGAGCATTTCGCCGTTTCAACTGCCATTAATCAGCTTAAAATAGGCAATTTTTTTTAGCATAAAATAACAAGATAAGAGTGTAATAGCCACAGCTGGAAATATTTTTACCCCCCCTCAATTTGTTTTTACCCTCCCCCATACATAGTAGTATTTTCAGTTAAAATCAGAAAAAAAAATTTACCCCCACCCCCCAAAATTTTTTTTTACTCTCCCCCATACATAAGAAATTTTTTAGTAAAAAAAAAAAATTTGACCCCCCATAAAAAATTGTTTACCCTCCCCCATACATAGTTAAAAAACGGAAAAAAAATTAGGAGGCGCCTCGGTCATATCAAAGACTCATGTTTAAATATGCTATTGAAGGCGCTTACCTCATATCATAGAACCAGTTTTGCTATTCTTCCAAAATGGTTACCCATTTAGTAATGGCCGATATATTTGTTGCTTAACTTCAATTTACAACAAAACACCTTGTCTTAACAACGTAATGAAAATAAAGTACGATAATGTGAAAAAATCCTCTCACAGTGAGTTCACTTCCGGAAGGAGTAGTCAGCAATTAATTCTTCCAAAATGGTCACCCATTTACTAATGGCCGGGATATACCTTGCTTAACTTCAATTTACAACAAAACACCTCGTAATGAAAATACAGAATGATAATGTGAAAAAATCCTCTCACAATGACGTCGCTTCCGGAAGGACCGGAAGGATGAGTCAGCAGTTTATTTTTCCAAAATGGTCACCCATTTACTAATGGCTGGGATATGCCTTGCTTAACTTTAATTTACAAAAAAACACCTTGTCTTAACAACGTAATGAAAATAAAGAATTATAATATGAAAAAAAATCCTCTCAAAATGACGTCACTTCCGAAAGGATGACTTTGCAATTTTAACAGTACTTGCCATTCAAAGTATGGTTTAAAAACACGCTGGTTGTTTAATGAAATGTGTTTAATTAATTGTATGAATAATTTGTATTAATATCACCTTATCGGAAAATATTGTAAATACATATGTAAATTTGATAACAGCAGTTATAAGTGTATATTTGTAAATATGAATTTAATTGAAGTTTAAAAGTAATGAATTATGTAAATGGCAAAACCCGTCTAGTGTCTGAGCGACTTTTTGTGACAGTATATAAGGAATTTGAAAAAGTATTATTTTAAGTAAGATTCTTGACACGTTTTCCGTTCTAATCGCAGTCTCGTCTTGAAATTTCTTTCTACTTTATTTATATGTTTACGGCGGTTTTTGTAGTACTATATATAGAAGCTGGCAGACTAGTAAATAGTAATATAACTCTGATGGAGTTTCGGTTTCAGACAGACGGAGAGACAGACAGTCAGACAGATATATAATCTCCATATTTTTGCTAGGCTGCCGCGTCAGAAATGAACGCTCATGCGTAAACCGATGGAGCCCCAGTCATATTTCTTGGGTGGTTAGACATTTATTTTCTTTGTTTATGACCAAGAATATTTTTAGTTGAAAATAAAGAAAAATTTTGTTTTTGTTTTAATAATTTTAATAAATAGAAATATTTTTAGCCTAAAAGGAAAGAAAAACATTTTTTGGGCCCCCCCTCAATTTTTGTATTTTACCCCCCCCCCCATACATAAACATATTTTTAGTTAAGAAAAGAAAAGAAAAGAAGAAAAAAGAAAAACCTAACCCTAACTCTAAACCCTAATTCTAACCCCCACTGTGACCTTGATCCTAACCCTAACGACGGGGTCAAAGTTAGTGCGGGTCCTAAAGTGAAAAAGCACCAAAAAATCAAATACAGTGAACACGATTAGTTATGTAAATGCTCTCGGAGTTTACCTAAATTAAAATTCATTAGAATATGTGTGTTTGTGTGTGTGTGTTTGTGTGTGTGTTTGTTTAATAATCATTTTAATTAAACAATTTGATTCTAAAATCAGTTGTATAGTTTTCCAGTACAATGTGTTAGTTTTTTTGTTGACAGAAAAGGAAAAAAATCACATCTTTTATTTTAATAAATAAAACATGGAATAATAAAAACAGTTTGTAAATAAAAACTTAACAGCGTATAAGGTGAAATCAAAATCATAAATTCAGTTGAGGTCGTGAAAAAATGATAATATTGGATGTTTTTAAAATCGGAGGAAAATGTGTACCTATAATGAAAGTATTAAAAAATCAAATACAGTAAACACGAATAGTTTTTTAATTCTCGAAAAGAAAAAGTTTACCTGAACTAAATTCGTTATAATGTGTGTGTGCGTGTTTTAAAATAGTAATTTTTAAATCAATTATTATTTTAATCAAATAATTTGATTCAGTGAATTTTTGTTTTAAAACATAATGGCTAATAAGATTAAGAAAATAAACAAACTCAGAACGTTTTAATAAAAAAATCAGAGTAAAAGTAACACGGTAAATGCCAGCGTTTTGTTTACATTTTAAATAACGCGCCCGTCTTGCGTTCATACTGAATAATCGGAGGGATGGAACCAATTACATGGATTAACGCTGGCTGTTCAATCAGTTTCGTCATAGATATATTAACTACGTAACTCATTTCATGTATGTATATATATAAATAATAAAAGAAATAATTATAATTTATAAATAAGATTATTAGCGAGCAAAATAGCGTAAATACATGTGGAAATCTGAAGAAAACAATCATGAGTGTATATTTGCGAATACTAATTTATTAGAAGTTTAAAAGCAATTAATTATGTAAATTGAGAAATGCGCATAGTGTGTACGGCGGTTTTTGTAGTAGTATATGAAGTAGCTGGCGGACTAATTAAATAGTAATATTACTCTGATGGAGTTTCGGCTTCAGACAGACAGACAGATACATAATCTCCATTATTAATATATATATATATATATATATACATATATATATGTATACATATATATATATATATATATATATATATATATAATATTTATAAATAAATAATTATTATTTATTACCTAGAGACATCGATGTTTCATGCTTACGCACTCTTCAGTGCAGGAATTTATATTCCGACGGTCGGCAGGCGTGAAATCCGATCACAAATCGCAACTGATTCGCAGTCAACACAAATTAGCTTGGAGTTTAGGAGGACTTTAACTTTGTAAATGCCAAGTCGGCGGGTATTTCCAACAAGCAGCGAATAGTGATCTACAACAACAAAGTGTGTTGGATCTCACAATGAAGCTAGTGGTACTGCTTGTAATTAAATTCTCTCAGAGTGCCCGGCCTTAGTAAAAAGGGGCTTTTAATAATATTTGTAAATAGATATTAATTATTTATTACCTACAGACATCGATGTTTCATGCTTACTCAATCTTCAGTGCAGGAAATTAATATATATATATATATATATATATATATATATATATATATATATGAAATATTTATTCAAAAACTATCTGTTACATAATTTAGAGCGGTACATTGTTTCATTGACATAGATTGACTTTTGACTGTTTAAAAAATGCCGTTAGAGTCCATTCCAATCATCAGTGACTCACAAAATTAAAACGAATCGAAGATTGAGCGAATACATCAGAAAAGGTTATTCTTCGATTTTTTTCATTTCGTGAGTCGCTAATGAGTTAAAAAAACTCTAACAGCCTTTTCCAAACGGTAAAATGTCAAGCCGTGTCAATGAAACTATAGTAGACTTTGAAATGTGTAGCATATCGTTTTTAATAAATAGTTGTGTTTTAGCTCTCACATTTTTGCGATTGAGTACTTTATTGATTTCTTTTCAACACACCCTGACACACACCCACTCAAGCCGGGATTTAAACTCAACCGTCGAGCTGACAGTTGACGCCTCTACCCCTGCGTTATCATACAACACCGGCTGAATGTAAGTGATATCTACAATGTAATTATTGTCAAGTGACGGGAGCGTGACATAGTTTTACCCAATGAGCTATGCCTTACAATAAGCTCTACCTAAAAAGGGAGCTTTATATAGTGATCCACATACCGATTGCTTCGCTGTATCACAGCTCATCAATGCGGCTCGACCAACTAGTGTGTGTGTGTGTTTATTAACCTCCTCTCAAGGAAGTTTGAGACAAGGTCAGATGTGGTTGTGAAAAGCCAGCGTACTAGGGTTTTTAAAGAGAAATCGCTCCAGACAATACACGAAACCACTTGATGTAAGGAGCTAAAAATACTACTTCAAAGTCAAAAACTGGCTAACGATAAGTGTTATATGGATAGATTCCGACCCATAAAATAGCAATGTATCCCGTTTGTCAGAAACATCGCTCATGGAATCTGAGGACCAAAGGATAAAATAAGAGAAGCGAGAGTTACGAGGCTGTCGAAAGTAAACACATGGTCCACTCTCTACTCTCCTAGATTAGCGTGCTCCAACCCACAAAAATGCCTGAGCAGCTCAGTCGGTATTCCTCGGTAGCGGCGCCTCAGGCTAATAGTAATAAACTAACCCCTTCTAAAAGAGAAAATAAAATCTTGTTTTGAGACTGAACAGAACCATACCTCAGTCCAACAGAGCAGGGCCAGAAGAAATCACAACGGCCCACAGTCTGTCGGACTGATCGTCGAGCACGTATTCTCGACTGATATGCATGAACATTACTCAGGTTGTTCAAGGTAAGTATATTATTTCAAAGAACACTATACATTATTTTGATTTTCCATCGATAATAATTATAATAATAATAAAAATAAACAAAAAATAAATAAAGGTATATATATATATATATATAATATTCATAAATAAATATTAAATTATTAATACCTACAGACGCTAGCGTTTCAAGCTTTATGCTCTCATCAGTGCAGGAAAGTAACAGTTTCAGACGGTCGGGAGGCGCGAACCCGGTTCACAGAGTCAACCTAGAATCTGCAAGCAGTCGCCATATCCACTCGGTCAACGGAAACTGTCACGTTATTAATGGAAATTAAGATCTATATGTACCTAGAAGCGGGCACAGATAGAAGACTAATCGAGAGTGTTCGACGAACGTATTCGGAACTTTATATATAAGTAGATATGTAAATTAATAGATATATAACAAATACTAAAACTATAAATACGGCCATTAGTAACAATAAGACGCAGCCTCCTGAAGACGGTAGAGAGACCGAAAGCGCTAGAGGAATGTCCCACGATACAATGTTAGGTGCCATACTCAACTAATTAACACCCGAAAACCGACGAATCGCTCGCCGCGTCGGGAAATTCACAAGAAAGTTAGTGAAGAGGGAAAACTCCGTGGTCTTTAATGACGCTTGCATGCATATATATATATATATATATATATATATATATATATATATATATATATATATATATATATATATATATACTCACTTAACCAAAACATCTTATTTCTAACATACCAATAAAAAGAAATTATTTGATTAAGTTTTATAATAGAACAATTCATTTTTTATTTGGAAAATAAAGCATCAATTTCCCCTTCTTTACCAAAATATTTAATTTCTTTAAATTCCAATAATTTTGTTTATGAAAGAAAACATTTTTTAAAAGTCTGTTATATGCTCAATTTAGTCTTGGCATTCCATAAAAGCTATATATGGGATGTCGAGTATCACGTGACCATAGACGTGACCAGATCAACAAGAGCAACCGACGTTGCCAATATATTCTGGAAATATGGGGGAAATAATAACCAGAAGTTGTTCGCCCGATCAACGCGGTTTTGCTGCCAATAATGAATTTTTACAGAACGTAAAATCTTTAATCAATTCCCCGGACATCATCACCTCAGACAAGCAACATACTTCCAAACCAAAGACTGGAGCCGAGATTCGGGAAGTAGCGAATTTCTTGATGCATTAATAAATAAAATATGAAGAAAAGTATGAAAATGAAGAATTACGGATGAGAAGGAAATTAAAAAAGATTTTAATCAAAACTATTTCGTTTGGTGGAAATATTTATCACTTGTATGTTTTACTTTTGACATATGTTTGTATCGACGTTCATCGATGAAATAGAAACAAGGTAGAGAAAGAGAAACGCACATGGTATAGACATATCACGATATGAACATTCAATTGCTTAATTAGGATGAAACAAGTATTTCAATTAGAAAAATATTGTCATATTCAATGTAAATCTTATATATTTCAATTTTCCAATGGGAGTTTATGACTATATTATTCCTCCTAAATCATTTTAAAATGCTTAAAAATTGATTTATGTGGAATATATTTAATAATTGATAACTAATACTTATTGTAAAATTTTTTTTAAATCGGAGTTATCTGAATTTTCACAACTGTATTAAAGTAAATATAGACCACATTTGGACATTTTACACGTAGCAGCTTGGTTCAAAAATCATATTGATCAGTTTTACTTCAGTCTAGGAATAAATCCTGTACATACAAATATATAAACGTATAAAAATACCTGACTAGAAATATATACATATATATATATATATATTAAAAATAACCGACAATTTTTGTCTGGTTATTTTTGTGTTGATCCCTTCAATTTTCCGGATTAAAATCTTAATCTCGGAAGGAAATTGGCTGATAAAACTGCCGTAATGTACATGTTGGTCCAGAGTACTTTCTGACCCGTCTGGGTCCATCGTCAGTGGAATAATGACAAACAGGTAAAGACCTGGAGTGAGATTTATAATTAATTATGCGGGAAAATTTAACTATGTTTATTAGGTATTATAAGCATTTAAGTATATTAGTACTAGTGTTACAATTAATCTTTCTGATTTTGAAATAACTCAAACACAAAAAGATTTTCTAAACCTAGGTCCTAATTGTCATTTATTCCCAAGATATCAACATCTACACAAAAACAAAAATCGAACTATTATATTTAAATATACTAAAACTTGAAGAAGACAATGAACTTAACATAAAACCTGAACTTCATGATTTACTAAAAGCTGAAGCTACTAAAAATAGATTTAACATAAAAAGTAATACATCTTTATTAACAAATAAATTAAAACTAGCCGCTCAACAACTTAGAAATCATCCCGATATCATTATAAAAAAAAGCAGATAAATGTAACATGTATGTCGTACTTAACAAATCTGATTATTACTCCAAACTAGAAACCATCCTCGAAGATAGCAACACATTTTAAAAAATAAACAATAATCCGACCCCCTCCTTAAAACTAAAATTAACAAATTAATCACTGCCAATAACGCCGCCAACGAAAAACTTCCCAAAATCATAGGTGATTTCAAACCTGGCTATATTTACGGAACAATCAAAACACATAAATTGAACTATCCCCTTCGCCCAATTATTTCCCAAATACCTACACCCATTTATAAATTATCTATAACTATTAATGAATTAATATCCTCCTATATCCCTACCCAATATAGCATTAAATCTACACACCAACTTATACAAACTCTAAGGAGAAAAAAACCCGAACAAGGTGTGATTGCCTCCCTAGATGTGGTTAATCTTTTTACCAATGTTCCGGTTGAACAAACTATTAACATAATAATCAATAATATTTATAATAATCCTAATAACCGCCCACTTAAAATTAACCCTAACACTTTACGAAAAATCTTATTGGCTTGTACGACTGAAGTCCCTTTCTACGATCATCGCGGCCATATATACATACAAAAAATCCGTTCGGTCTCCCGAGGATGCTGTGTTGTTTCAAAAGGATCTCGATCAGATCTACAAATGGACGGAGGACAATAACATGGAGCTAAATGACGTGAAATTTGAGCTTCTCCGCTATGGTAATAACGACCAGCTAAAAAGCGAGATATCATACCACACTCCGTCAGGAAAAATGATAAACATAAAGCAAGAAGTAAAGGACCTCGGTGTATCTATGTCTAGTGATTGTCTTTTTAGCAATCAAATAAACAAAGTTGTGGAAAAAGCCAAGAACCTCATTGCCTGGATCCTGAGGACATTTAAAACCAGAGAATATCCTGCAATGGTCACGCTGTATAAATCCTTGGTCATTCCAGTTTTGGAATACTGTTCTGTCTTGTGGAACCCAAGTAGCCCTAGGCTCATCCAAAAGCTTGAAGCCATTCAGTGGTCCTTTCTACGGAAAATTCAAGCTGATCGGAACTACTGGTCATGTCTGAAGAAGACAAAAATGTTCTCGCTGCAAAGATGACGTGAAAGGTACCGGATAATTTACATCTGGAAGATATTGGAAGGAAAGGTACCGAACATTAATGGCCACATTCAAGCCCGAGACAATGAACGCCGCGGGAGGCACTGTATTGTTCCCTCGCTAAAAACTGGTGGGAAAATACGAACCATTTTTGAAACGAGCTTACCTGTACAGGGGTCACAACTCTTCAATGCCATGCCTAGGTGTATTCGGGATATAAAAAATGCTGCTGTGGAACAATTTAAGCGCTCTCTTGATGCCTACCTCGCTAATATCCCGGACCAACCCCAAATTGTCGGATACACGGCGTGCAGGCAAGCCGACACCAATTCTATCGTGCACATGCAAGCACATGCTGGTGCGGTTCCTTTGTCTCACAGGATCCTCACATCAGCCAGGGCGAGTTGAACAACCAGCAAGCCTGAACACGCCTGTTCGAAGCACCAGACAAAAAAAAAAAAAAAAAAAAAAAGATGGTGTCGCTATGGGGTCTGCGCTAGGTCCAACATTCGCAAACTTTTACATGTCCAACTTGGAAACTAAAGTGTTTAACATTATTAATAAACCACTAATATATTTAAAATACGTAGATGACATTCTAATACTAACAAATAATATAAACGAGATCAATATATAAAAAGACACTTGCAAAAATAATTCCGTTTTGGATTTCACTTATGAACTTAACATCGATAAAAAAAACTCTTTTTCTTAGACGTCTTAATAGACACAGATCATAATGAATTTGTAACATCTACATATAAAAACCTACTAACAAAACCCCCTGTACTCTTAACTTCGTTAGTGAATGCCCCTTTAAATATAAAATAGCCATTATTAAAAACCTACTAACGCGAGCTAAATTAATCTCTTCCTCCCCTACTCTCTTTCAAAATGAACTTAAAAATATAAAACAAACCCTTGTAAATAATGGTTTCCCTAATTATATTATAGACCAACAAATTCAACTATTTAAAAATAATGCTAGTAACAGTAATAATAATAACAAGAACAATGAATCCATTTCTCCACTCAACAAGACTATCAAACTATTTTACCGTAACCAATTTCACCATAACTATAAAACAGATGAACAGGTCTTAAAAAATATTATTAATAAAAACGTACTTCCCACCGACCCAAATAAAAAAGTTAAACTAATTATTTACTACAGTAAAACTAAAACTACTAATCTTATTATTACAAATAATTCTTCACCCTCGATTAGAGTCTTGGATAGGACTGGCCTAGTATACGAGTTTAAATGTCCATTGGGAGACTGTGTCTCCGACAACCAAGGAAAACACGTATATATTGGCTCGACCACCACGACTCTGTCCAGGAGGTTGACCATGCATCTATCCGATAATAGTGCTATAGCTAGACACCTTACTAATGAACATTCCTGTCCCCGCTCGCAAATCCGAAAACTTCTCGTCGACAATACTAAAATCCTAAAACATAATACTAATACACCAAAAACTCCACATTTTTTTAACCTGCTATTAACAAGATTAATTTTAACACTAGTACTAATATACTAAAATGCTTATAATACCTAATAAACATAGTTAAATTTTCCCGCCATAATTAATTATAAATCTCACTCCAGGTCTTTACCTGTTTGTCATTATTCCACTGACGATGGACCCAGACGGGTCAGAAAGTACTCTGGACCAACATGTACATTACGGCAGTTTCATCAGCCAATTTCCTTCCGAGATTAAGATTTTAATCCGGAAAATTGAAGGGATCAACACTAAAATAACCAGACAAAAATTGTCGGTTATTTTTAATAATACGTGTCTTAAAGAAAAAATGCTGTCTCGATACACACACACACACACACACATATATATATATATATATATATATATATATATATATATATATATATATATATATAGTATGGTAAGTCAATGAAAATTGATTAGACCTGCAAATGGAAGCAAATCGATATCTTCAGTTGTTCAAAACAAGGAGCAGTTTAGTTAATAAAAAACATTTATTTTTCTTCTCTTTCATTCCTTAAACCAGGCTTTCAAAGATTAAAATCTTATCATCAGAGGAAAAATTATGATTGATAAGTTGATATATATATATATATATGTATATATATATATATATATATATATATATATATATATATATATATATATATAGATAGTAAGCTATGAAAATATATTTATGGCAATTAAGCTACACAGAGGCTCCCGCGTTTCATCCCCGGGGAAGTCTTCAGCACTGTTGAAGTAAATACTGAGAATTGATACATAAAAAATGATATATCCTTATAAAATGTGATGTGGATAAATGAAATACTAATATATATATATATATATATATATATATATATATATATATATATATGAGAAAGAGAGACAAATTAAGAGAGAGAGAGAATAAGAGAGACAGACAGATAGACACACAGAGGAAAATACAAACACACACACATATATGTTGCTTTTTTTCTCTTTCTCATTGTCCTTGTGAGTAACCTTCACACTCCAGTGACTTTCAACCTGGATGGTTGATGCAGTAATTGAGAAGTAAACAAAATAAATACAATTACAAAATAAAATGAGAACAAGCATTTCTTTTGTTCTATTAAGGATTGGTCGTCACTTGAGAATGCGGTTTGTCGGTAGTTTTGTAAGATTAATATCGATATCAGTCACTGGAGTTTTGGTTTCGAATCTCGCTCAGTCTAGCCACTTAAATAAGTCATAGAGATGACGAAACACGTGTTTTGGGGTAACTATATTATATATATTTGCCAGCTCGCTATCGATTCGCAAAGTTCGTTACTTGAATTAAGACATTTAAATCGTAAACTTTTAATTTCAAGTTTCTTTTAAACCCAAGATAACACTTTTCGCATTCATTCATATAAACAGATAAAACGTAACATTTATTAATACCAATTGATAAGTATTAACGTTTTGGTAATTTGGATACAGATATATTTACCTTTTAAATAAAACCTTAAAGAAATGAAAAGAAAGAAGAAATTAGTTCGCCTGAGTGACGACCCGTGTGTGGGGCAATGTCTCCTTCTGAAACTTGCCATTTAGAAACAGATGGAACTTGTTGAAAATCAAGTAAACCCCTAAAAATTACCGCAATGGAATATTGAAACACAAAAGCGAAACGCATGTCCACGTTTGTTCGTTGTGAATTGTTCTTGCTTTTGCCTCGTCGGTATATCTTTCTTTCTAGCTAGCAATGCTAGTTAAATTTAAATTACCTTCCTTGAACATTGAATAACAAATATTTTTAAAAAGGTTTTAGTAAGTGTTCGTGTTTATTAAATGACTTTAATTTATTACTATCGACAAACGTATTACATATATATATATGGGAGAATAGGACAATATACTTACAAATGAATAACATCAAACATTTATTTATTATAAACGCTTCAAAAATATTTATGCAAATTAGTCATTGAAGTAGATGTCTTTTGGTCTTTTTTCTGTACTGTATATATAAAGTATTTCAAAATATTGTAGCATTGATCTCAATAACAGTAAGCCGTTTTGACGGTCATGTAGCAGTGATGAATGTACATACCTTTCTCATTTAGATACATAGAGTGATTTTGATTCAAAGCACTTTTAAAATCAAGTTTCAGATTAAGAGAATACACAAAATGTTCATACTTGTTCACAGCTGTTTCAAGGAATGTTTATTTTAAGTCATACACTGAATTATAACATTTTAAACCATGACATCTTTCAGAACAATATTTTCAAAACGGAATTTTTGTAGCTGCCTTCCAAAATAATAAATGTCATATCTACGTCTAAAAAGTCACAAAATTTACTAGAAAAAGAAAATAAGACTTGAAATGTTCTAAGATCAAATATTATTGATGAATATTATGAGTAAAATTAAGATTATTTCATTTATCGCAATATTTTAATATTTTATTGGGGAAAAGGAAAAGATGACAGACACCATCTTCCTTGAATTAGTATTAGCATATTCGTCCCTTTTCGGATCAGTCGAAATATGCAGCTGATCTAGTAGTTGTCCTCGGTTCAGTTGTGGATTAGAGTATGAAATAGCTTGTTTCATTTAATCCCGTTAAGACTCAGATCGTGTCTTTCAATCGTAGGCGTGCCCCTTTTCTTCCTGAGATTCTCATGGATGGCTCTGCTCTTGAGGAGAAATCGACTCTGAAACTTATTGGTCTTTCTTTCTCATCAAATCTTTCTTGGAGTTCATACATTAGATCCATTATCGAAATTTTCGGGGTCGTTAGCGAAATTCTAATTACTTGGTAACCATGGGGATTAAAAACAGTTAAAAAGAAAACATGACAAGGAGAAAAGACAAAATAAGAGGTTCGATTGAGTTAAAATATAGCTTTATTTACATTAAAAAATGGGGCTGGCTGCTTTTATTTCCCAAAGCAAGGTTAATAACATTAAACCACAGTACCCAAGATAAAAATAAAATAAAACTCAAGACATGCAAAATTCACAAAAGGGTAAGATCGTTGGCACAACGAAATTGGAAACAAAATAATTCATTTCTTTTTTGTTCATATAATAAAGACGAAAGAGTCTTCTTTCTCTCTCTTATTTGTTCATATAAAACATTAAATAAAGACCAAAGAAGTCTTTTTATCAATTTAACACACGGTTCTCAAAGGGCATAAAACAATAAAATAAAACTCAAAAATATACCCGATTATATCATATTGGTTGACGAAACGTCTCCGGCAAATCTGGGTTAGTTTTTTCTTTTCTATTGAAATGTCCGTTTTAAATGTCCCTTTCTCTGTCTTCCTTTCATATTTTCATTCCAAAGGGCTCAATCTTTGAAATTACTTCATAAATGTTATTCGATAATCTTTTCTTCATAACGTGTCCATTATCCAGAAACGTCCTTCGTTAATCCATCCCTTCTAGGAAAGATATGTTTCTGTAAGAATAGTATCGTTCAAATATATCGTTCTTACTGTAAGAACATTTAGAAAATCATCCAAACATTTTACGTCCATTCACAAATCGGACGGAGACCACTCTGAAACGAACCTCACCCTCGGCTGTCAAGCTGGTACTGAATCAAAAAGCGCGCCCAAAGACTCCAGGATACACCGTACATGACGTCACCTCTAGACTTCATTACATCGATGATGATGCTGGAAGGAAAGCCAGGCGGGAACACGACACAACCCAGACAGAAAACCTTGACCTACATTATGTGCAGTGGCAATATGTTGACCTCCCCATTTTTAATGTAAATAAAGCTATATTTTAACTCAATCGAACCTCTTATTTTGTCTTTTTCCCTTGTCATGTTTTCTTTTTAACTGTTTTTAATCCCCGTGGTTACCAAGTAATTCGAATTTCGCTAACGACCCCGAAATTTCGACACCATTGCTCTTTCTGCTTCTCGTAAAGTCGATTCTCTGAGGCTATTCTCCATCTCTCTACAAATCCACAATCATCCCACGTATGAAGTACTGTTGTCATATTTGCACTGTTGAATCTCTTTCTCATTTGAGGGTTCTTGATAAGGTGGAGAAACGTATATATATAATTTGATTGTCCCTACCCTTTCCTCTTCTCTACACCCTCTCTCTCACAAACGCGATGTTGCTAGTCTCAGTCTTTTCTATAAATACTATTATGGCATGTGTTCTTCAGAATAATGTGATCTATTCTCAGTTTCTTTTGTTCCAGTTCGTTTGACTCAATGGTCTAGTGGTCTCCATCAATTCGATGTTTTGATACCTCATTGTAATACAAGTTCCAATTCCAGTAGCTTTTTTATAAGAACCACATGCTTGTAGAAGTCTCTTTCTGCTGACTGTTTCCCTCATACCTATAACTTTGGTCTTTTCAAGACTAAGGTCAATAGGCATCTCCTGTCTTTGCGATATTTGATATTTGATATTTGTTCTTTTTTACTCCTTACATCAAGTGGTGTCATGCCTTGTCTGGAGCGATTTCCATAAAATAACAACTAAAATCAAACAAATGAAACCCTCGCGAAAACCATATCTTTCTCGTGTTATTTTCTTCGTAGTTCACGTAGTAGATATTAGAATTCTCGAGGTAGTATTTACTATTACCGACAAAAATTAGTTTAAAGGAAATAAATTTGCGAAATTAGTAAAAGAAAAATGTTTGTTGCTTTACCTATCTTTTGTGACCTATTTGTTTAAAAAAAATCATATTCAATATTTAAAAAGAGTTTTAAGCAATTTAATTTGCCGTAAATAAAGATTGAGTAAAATATTCCGCGTTCAGCAACCACATAACTGAATTATTTTACAAAGCTTTTAACAAATTAAATTGCTTAAAACTACTTTTTAATATTAAATATTATTTTTAACATAAATAGATCCCATGAATAGGTGAAGCAAAACACATTATTTTCGAATAATTATTATTTACCACAAATTAAACTCTATAAAATCCCCTATTTTAAGATAAAGTAAAATTGGAGGGTTGTCAGATTTGGTCGATAAACATTTAAATCTAATGAAAAAAAGATTAATGAAAAACGATTTGATTTTTCAAAGTAGAAATGGCCGTTTAATTGCTTTTTATTTCTTATCAAATCCTGATTTTTTTAATTCCCTAACAAAACATGACTCATTATGAAGATGATACACAAAATCTAACATTATTTTTATTCCCTAACAAAACATGACTCATTATGAAGATGATACACACATTATAACATTATTTTATTCCGTTTATAAAAGTAAAAGATGTTCGAACGTTTAATATGAAAAGCATATTTTCGTACATGTACAGAGAAGCGTACATATTTAAAAAAGCTGAAAATCGCAATTCCAATTACATTAACCGGAAAACTCTTTGATATACTTATGTATCAAGCAAAAATAAGTTTGTACACCAGAAATGAGCAAAAACTATCAAGTAGAATTGTAATAAAAAATAAAAATTCGTTATATCGTTTAATCGGGTTCGACCATTGATTCGAGCACAAAACATGAAATACAGGGGAGATAAAACAGTCCGTCATTTTTAAAACATTATAAATCACATAGTTCATATATTGTTTGCATACCTTAGATTTCTCCCTCGCCGTGTAGAGAGTCGTATCGTCTAGTGGATGAATTCTTTTTTCTTTCCTTCCAGCCGTGAACCACGCCGTCCGTTGTTTGCAACAAAACCCCCATGACCCACTCCGAAGACTAACAATCCTCCTAACTTTTAATTCCTTTTATTACAAGCGTTGTTATCTATCGGCCTGGGCCATTCACTACGTCGAGAGAGAGAGAGAGAGAGAGAGAGCAAATCACTACTTAATCGTAGTACTTAACAATTATTTTCTTAACCATTCATAGAGGGGCTTAAGGATATCTCTCGCTTGTATTTTCTTAGGGAAATATTTCCCTTAAATCAAATTAGTGACTACATTAAAATCATGTCTGATAGGTTCGCCTCCAAAACCCAGACTGACGAAACTCGCTTCTCACGAAGAACGAGTGACGTTGTGCAATATATGTTCTTTTGTCATGAGACCATCATCCAAGGGAATACATTGTTTAGGGACCTGGTAGGTTTTTAGTTTCTGTTCTTTTGTCATGAGACCATGTTTCTAGGGAATACATTCTTTGAGAGGGTGTTGGGTAGTATCTGTTCTTTTGTCATGAGACCATTATTCCAGCGAATATATTCTTTGGGTTGCTTGTAGTTGTGTAGTATCTGTTCTTTTGTCATAATTCCATCTTTTTAGGGAATACATTCTGTAGGGGCCTAGTTGTTGTGTAGTATCTGTGTCTTTGTCATGATACCTCTTTCTAGGGAATACATTCGTTGGGAGGCTGGTTGTTTTGTGTTATCATTTATTTTGTCATGAGACCATCTTTTTAGGGACTACATTCTTTGATAGGCATTATTTGTTCTTTTGTCATGAGACCATCTTCCAAGGGACTATATTCTTTGGTGGGCTGGTGGTATTGTAGTATATGTTCTTTTGTAATGAGACATTCTTTTTACTAAATACATTCTCTGGGGGATGCTGGTTGTGTAGTTCTGTTCTTTTGTCATGAGACCATCTACACAGGACTACATTCTTGGGGAGTGATGTAGTATCTGTTCTTTTGTCATGAGACCATCTTCCTAATGACTACATGATTTGGGGGGTGGTTGACTTGTACTGTCTTTTTTGTCATGAGACCATATTTCTAGGGAATACATTCTTTAGGGGGTGTATTATCTGTTCTTTTGTTATAAGACCATCTTCCTAAAGACTGCATCCTTTTGGGGTATTGTTTAGTACTTGTTCTTTTGTCATTTGACCGATTTTTTAGGGAATACATTCTTTGTGGGGCTGGTGGTTGTGTAGTATATGTTTTTGTTGTCATGAACATCTTTCAAGGGAATACATTCTTTAGGGGGGTTGTTTAGTATTTGTTCTTTTGTAATGAGACCATCTTCCCAGGGAATACATTCTTTGGAGGTGGGCTGGTGGTTGTGTAGTGTCTATTTCTTTTGTCATGAGACCATCTTCCTAGAGACTACATTCTTTGGGGGGGGGGGTTGTAGTATATGTTCTTTTGTCATAGGAGAATCTTCTTGAAGAACACATTCTTTGGAGTGCTGGTTGTTGTGTAGTATCGGTTCTTTTGTCATGAGACCCTCTTTCCAGCGAATACATTCTTTTGGGGGGATTGTGAGTATCTGTTCTTTTGTCAGGAAACCATTTTTCCAGGGAATACATTCTTTGGGGAGTTGGTCGTTTTTGTAGCATCTGTTCTCTTGTCATGAGACCATGTTCCTTGGCAATACATTTTTGGGTGGATTGTATAGTATATGTTCGTTCGTATTCAGACCATATTCTCAGGGACTACATTCTTTGGGAGCGGATGATGGTTGTGTTTTTTGTCATGAGCCTATCTTCTCAGGGACTACATTACAGTTGTTGTGGGGCTGGTGGTTGTGTAGTATCTATTCTTTTGTCATGAGACCATATACTCAGGATTACATTCTTTGGGGTGCGGCAAGTGATATTGAAATATCTATTGTGTGGCCATGATACTATACATTATCTTCTGCTTTTATCGGGAGATCTTCCCAGGTACAACCTCCTTTAGTTTTGAAAGGGTATTGTAGTGTCGTTTCTGTTGTCATAATACAATCCTACTAAACATTAACTTTTCTTTTTAGGATTAGAGTGGTAACTGTTTGTTATTTCCTCCTAATTATGGGATCAGTGTATTTAGTTCGTTCATCATATCATCCTACCGAGCAATATGCTACCGGAGGGAGCATATGTTTGCTAGTAATATATATATATATATATATATATATATATATATATATATATATATATATATATACACGATTTTGTATGAGTTTATTTTAAGAGTCGACTTAACAAATGTCTAAATTATTCGATGGGAAAGTATTAGACTGGAAATATCGATTGTGCATGTTCGATTATTTAAAATAAAATTATATGAAATCAAAGAATATGTTTGCCTTTTGTAATAGAAAAAGAATTAAGTAACCCTAACCCATTTCCCTCTCTCTCTGTCTCCCTCTAACTCTTTATCGTGTCTATACACCTATTGTTAGAATTTGTTAAAGCCCCCCTCACTGATTGGCTGTTGCCATGTCCCTTAAGGGCCTCACGGATTGGCTGTCAGGCATTGCAACCCCTTTTTAGTATAGGTGTCACGTGAGCCAGCCCTTAAAAACCCTTGTATACGGCTTCCCGCCCTCTTTTCCACGAATCTGCCCGAGTCAAGAACACATCGGCTGGTCTTCTTAGTGATACAGCCCACGACGGCATCACAGAGAATGACCTCCCGCCGATACCCGAACTCTATGCAGGCTCCTTTTCAACGATTCCACTCCAGTCAACAACACATCGGGCGGTCTTCTTAGTGATACAGCCCACGACGGCATCACCGAGAATGATCTCCCGCCGTTACCAGAACTCTAAAACAGATAAGTTCTAGCGAACCACGTTTTCGCAACCAACCTCTCTACAAACCCCAAACCGCAAACCCATCTCTCTACCATCCTCTTTTCCATCCTCTCTATAATTTACCAATGCCTAATGAACTGTTTGAAACTGTAAATACTCAATCCGACTTTCTCTTTCATACTAAATGATATGAAATTACACCCTTGTGTTTTGTGTTCCTTCTTCAGACTTCCGTCCTATACATATTTATGCACATGGTTACCCCATTCTCACGTGGGAGAATTGACCTTTATTTCAGGATTATTTTAATCCCAACACTATCTCTCTCCCTATCTCTCTCCCTATATATACATACATATATATATATATATATATATATATATATATATATATAGAGAGAGAGAGAGAGAGAGAGAGAGAGAGAGAGAGATACAGGGGAAGAGAGAGAGAGTGATAATAAAAAAGAACACCTCTCTGTCTTTGAGCATGTGTCCTCTTCAAAACGAAGATTACCAGTGAGTACATCTTAAATATATGTTTTTATCTGATGCGATCATACATATTTTCACCTTATTTTTCAACATATTTTAGTATAAATGTTTAATACTTTTTAGAAATAACATTTCATTAATAGTTGAATAAAAAATCACGACTATTTAATATTTGTGTAGGTGCAAAAGAAAAAATATTGAATAAGTATTTATTTTCTTTGAACAAGGGCGTTTTTAATAAAAGTAATCTTTTTTTAGATTTAAAAAGTTACTTTTCTTTAATTTCAACGTGATAGCATGTCTGTTAATGTCTTTTTCTCTTTATCTCTTTATCTCTTTGTTTGTGTGAATAAAATTACATGAGTCATTCTTTGTCGTTCCAGTCTGGTGAATCCGGGTTTTTCCCGGTAATTTAAAAATATATATTTACACACACACACACACACAAACACACACACACACACATATATATATATATATATATATATATATATATATATATATATATATATATATATATATATATATATATATATATATATATATGACAGGTAAAATTAATACTCCCATATAATGTCACCACAACTTATGTCTAGAATACTTATTTCAATCTTCATAATAATCTATTACTTGATTTTAATTCTAGAAAAATACCACAAGATAGTACTGTTTATAGCATAGTACCCAAGTTTTGGGGGCAATAAAAATTGGGAGCAGTGCAACATAGTACCCATAAAAATTAGAGGTTTCTTCTACCCGGATGGATAGTACCAATAAAAATAATTAAATTTTTCTAACCCGGATGATTTTACGTTTATTTGAACTTCTTCATTTAAGAGTTATTTTCTTCTATTGTAATTCGTTCCCCTGATTTTAACCAGCTTTTTCACTGACATTTCTGATTTGAAAAGAGATTGATTGTTCTTAGGAGAATCAGCATTTATAATTTATGATGCATTGTAAGACTTCACATAAATGTTGCTTTGATACTTGCCAAATAGTTTTCTTTATTTTTTCTTCGTATCTAATTAATTTCTGTTTAAAAATAATCTTTCTATTTTCTCGTGCATCTTAAAATACTTCAAGTTAATACGAGACTTTGCGGAATGAAGTTGTTATGAAAGAACGAAGTCTCTCGATATGTTTTTGAGAAGAAAAAGAAGACCGACTCATCTGAATGGGAATCAACCAGTATTTATTCCTTTTCTATAAATAAAGACAATCTTATGGAAGAACTGACAAAGTTTGCAGATCAAATCTGACCGAGAGGTCAGAACGGGTGAATGAGACAAGCCACATCAATTCGTAGCTAAGTTCTCGTTTTACTTTTTTGGCATTTTATTTACTTACTTAATATTTTCCTTATTTTTTACTGTACGACGTTTGGAGAAATAAAGTTGTTATAAAAGTAAGCCCTTGTATTTTTCAACCATTCTTTTCTCTCATCAAATCTCTCAACAAATGAAAGTTTGTGTCTTTAATATAAATGCATAGAGAAATCAAAAACAGATTGGTATTCCTACCATGCTTTAAACTTACCCTCTTTCTACCTATTATCTAAGGTAAACCTATCTTCAATTTGTTTTATTTTGGAGGGAAGAGACAGCAAAACTTATTCTAAGTAGAAACTTATAATTCTTATCCATCCAAGTGAGGGCGCAGAAATACATCCTCAGTATCTAGGCCCGGGATTACCCATAAAAGAGAAGGAACACTCTAATATAAACCCTGTGCTACTGACTTCATACGCCATGGCCCCGAACCACTGGAGGAGGGAGGCCTCCTTAGTCCTAGTCAACAACCTCCCTGAAGCTGGAGACACGAATAAAATATCCGGTTTGCAAACTTAAATAGCCTAAGGGGTAGATAGGCTCTGTTTATCGCTCAGTATTTGCGCTCGTCCTTTGTCTATTCGGCGCAGAGGTACCATCGCAAGGAGCCTATAAAGATACCAAGTTCTTGGTCTTGTTTCCTGACTACGACAAGGAACGACGCCCCACCATCACTTTTCTTTCTATCTGGGCAACCTGGTGACACTTGCTTGTAAATTAGTTTCACATGACTAGTCTTGGCCGCCCTTGTCTGACAAGTTAAGGGTACAGTTTTGACTGATTGTGTAGCTGCTATTTCCGACTTAACTCTTAGGGAGCGCTAAGAGCAGCTGCACTATCAACAGTTGTATAATATCGAGATAACTGCAGCGCCATGTCACGTGTGGAATCGAACCCTACACTTATCTCAAGTGGGCTATACCGAGGCCACAATCTCATAGATTAAGAGTTCCCTTATGGTCTAATTGTGTCAACATTGTCTTATGGCACTAAACATACACGCACTGTGTCTATTATAAATATAAATGACTATGTCAATGAAAACGATCAAACCAGACGCCCCCCTAAAAATCAGTAAAATCGCATCCTCCCTTAAAGCTCTATTTCAGAAATATCAGAGGGCTTAGGACTAAACCTCAATGGTGTAGAATCATTTCTTCTAGTAAACTCCCCAGATATCCTAGCACAAAGCGAAACTACCCTACACTGCTCAATCTTTTCTAATCAATTTGACATGATTGAATACCTTCATCTCTTCCGTAAAAAATCGGATAAACCTATGCACGGACTCTGGGTTTCTATTCGTAACACCCTTCCGTTGACTAGAGAACATAGTCTTGAATCAGATTATCAGACCTACATGTGTATTAGATTAGATTTATAACACAACTTCAGTTATTTATACTTCATCTACCTTTCTCCTTACACCCAGAACTGCACCCTCCTCAACTGTGTCTAAGATAGTATTGATGCAGCATACTCTTTAGATCCGTTCCCAAATACTTACATTTGAGGATTTTATTGTCAACACAAAGATTGGGTTTGTTTCTGGAGCTATACAGACACAGCTGGTAACATCATGAACAGTTTCTTTATTGCACATTCCATTTCACAATCTTCACTTTTCCGACCAGCTTCCCCGATCGTGAGGATCAGCAAGCCTCACTTTTCGATCTATTCTTGACAAAACTGTCCGCAGCTTGTGTAACGAATGCTCATAGCATACTTGGGACCAGTGATCACATTGTAATTATGATCGATATCACCCTAAACTTTCGACCCCAAGCTGAGGTACCGTTGATCAAAACGACTAAATACTACAAACGGGATGCTTGTGAATTCATCAGAGATCACATCAGAGACGCTAAACCCCATGGAATCGCATATTTTCTCTCCCTTCTGAGCAGTGTGCAAATTGGACAACTGAATTGGTCAAAGTAGACATTGAAGCATATGCCCCCGTGCGAAATTCAAGGATCTACTTCAACCTGGACACCTGCTATAAATAATAAGCAGACAGCATTCCGCCGCCGATTCAACCGCAATACTAATCTGATGCAAATAGACAAAAATTTGTAGCATCATGAAATCATTACGAGAGTGAAACAACTGACGATAAGAGAAGGTAGACCGAGATAAACACAAAACGTATTGAGTCACTAAAATTAGAAACTCGCAATTTCTGGAAAATCTATAAAAGTGTGTTGAATAATGGGAATCAACAATTCACCCGCTATCCAACAACACTGATGTCGCCTGCACGGCAGCTGATAAGAATGAACTGCTTTCCCAGCGGTTTGTCTTGAACTCTACCTACGACTCCACTACTGACGGAGAGGATATACACGTATTTGTCCTTCTTTGTGGTGAAAGACTAATGGCAGATATTTTGAAAACGCTTCAAATGTGTGACTTTTCAAAATATCTTTCCACGCAACCACGTGACACACACGCCATATCAACATTTTTCGTCCTAACATCAAGACGAATTTCAACTTGGCTGCGATAAGTATGTCTCAATCAAGAAGAAAAAGAAAGAAAAAAAGAAGAAATATTCTTCTGAAGATGGTATATATTACCTAAAGTACTCAACTTTATATTAAAAAAAAATGTTTTTAAGGTAAATAAATAATTTATTTTTAAAAACAAATAATTTGCGTTGTGCAAGGTTTTCTAAATAATTCATAAAAAACATATTCTCTTTATTATTTCTATTCCGACAACGCTTCAAATTTGTGACTTTTCAAAATATATATATATATGGTGAGTCAATGAAAATAATTAGCAATGCAAATGGAAGCAAATCAATATCTTCGGTTGTTCAGAACAAGGAGCATTTAGTAAATAAAAATATTTATTCTTTTTCTCTTTCAATTTTTGAAATTGAAAGAGAAGAAGAATAAATATTTTTATTTACTAAATGCTCTTTGTTCTGAACAACTGAAGATATTGATTTGCTTCCATTTGCAGGTCTAATTATTTTTCATTGACTCACCATATTTTTGCTCTATCTAGTATATTGAGCTTTCCTCACCTCGCAATAGGTCTAATTCTCTAAAAGTTACCGTTTAGTTATAAACTGTCATATATATATATATATAAATATATATATATATATATATATATATATATATACTAGAAGAAGTGTCTTACGAATATTAAAATAAAGATAATAATAATATTTTCACCACGTTCATGTCTCCTTACGAATATTAAAAAAAAGATATAATGCAACTAAACCTTATGTGTAAAATCCTTATTCAACTTTTGAGCAAAGTCCATTAAATGATTTTGATTCTGGGAAATGTGTCAAATTTAAGCCTTAATCTTAAAAAGTTTTAAGAAGAAATTTAAAATGAGATAAGCTGGCTTCCTTGGTTTGTAAGGACAAAATTTAATTCATATCCAAAATATCTTAATTTTCACATGGCATGTTGTGTTCATAGTATGCCCCCTAAACCCCCTTTTTAAATACTCTAAACTAATATTTAGGGATTTAATTGATGTCTAATATCAATTGTTAAAATTTTGCAAAAATAAGAGGTATCTTAATTTACATAATGGTTCCAAGCTCTTTTTACATTGTTTGTATGAAACTCAATTAAACTAAATATATCCCACTTGTTGGCACAATACGCCTCACAACTGTGTTTCTAAATCTTAATGATCGATTAACTAGTTTAGGAGTGAAATCTTGTACATACAAATATATAAACATACCTAACTTTATAAATCTATCTATCTATGTCTGTCTCTCTCCGCTCTCTCTCTCTCTCTCTGTCTCTCTCTCAACCTCTCTTTCCCCCTATCTCTCTCTCGCTTTTTCTGTCTCTTTACGTCGTATGAATCAAGTTTGAGCTTTCATGATTGTAACGCGATAACAAATCCTTTTGTGTTATTTGAAACAACTTTTTAACAGCTTCTAAATATAAATTACATTCACTGAACCGAAGATTCAAATGTATATGTGGTTTGTTATTTACACCCGGTTGAACACGAGGTATTTATAACCCCGAGTGGTAGTAGCAGTAGTAGTCGTAGTAGTAGTCGTAATAGCATTAGTAAAGTACCATACGATGTAAATTTATTTTACTTATGAAAAAAAGAAACATTTCATAAATTCGCAAAAAAAGGTTGACAAAATGTATTAAAAAAGTTAAACATTTTGAAAGGCTTGATGTGGGGTTGAATTAAGTAAAATAAACAAAAGTTTACTCCATATCTGTTATAGTGAGAGTAACAATAATTGGCAAATTCTTTATAAATAGAATAAAAATGTTAACATTCTTTGATAGGATGAAGCCACATAATAGTTAACAAAGGCACTCAGCTCTCCTTGTGTTAGAAATGGGTTTCTAAAACAGTAATATTATTATTTAGAAACCTATTATCAACAGGGAATGTTGTTAACTATCCTGTTCCTACACCGTCTTCTTAATTTGCATTCTTTCGTTTTATAAGAACTTTAAAACATCCGCCCCGCATGGTACGTATGCGACACATATTTGGTATATTTTAATAGAAGTTTGAATATTTTAATGTTGATTTGGGTAAAGGTGGAATATACCGAGGCCACAATCTCATAGATGATGAGTGCCCTCATAGTCTAATTGTGTCAACATTGTCTTATGGCACTAAACATACACCCACTTTGTCTATTATAAATATAAATGACTATGACAATAAACACGATCCAATCAGACGCCCTCCAACAAAAAATCAATCCTTTCTTAAAGCTCTATTTCAGAAATATCCGAGGGCTTAGGGATAACCTCAATTATGTAGAATCATTTCTTTTAGTAAACTACCCAGATATCCTAGCACTAAGCGACACTAACCTACATGTCTTTATTCCCTCTAATCAATTTGACACGATTGGATACCTCCCACTCTGCCGTAAGGATTCGGATAAACCTATGCATGAACTCCGGGTCTCTATTCGTAACACCCTTCCGTTGACTAGAGAAATAGTCTTGAATCAGATTATCAGACCTACATGTGTTTTAGATTAGATTTACAACACAGCCTCAGTTATTTATACTTCAACTAACCTTTCTCCTTACACCCAGAACTGCCCCCTCTTCAACTGTGTCTAAGATAGTATTGATGCAGCATACTCTTTAGATCCGTTCTCAAATACTTACATTTGAGGATTTTATTGTCAACACAAAGATTGGGTTTGTTTCTGGAGCTATACAGACACAGCTGGTAACATCATGAATAGTTTCTTTATTGCACATTCCATTTCACAATCTTCACTTTTCCGACCAGCTTCCCCGATCGTGAGGATCAGCAAGCCTCACTTTTCGATCTATTCTTGACAAAACTGTCCGCAGCTTGTGTAACGAATGCTCATAGCATACTTGGGACCAGTGATCACATTGTAATTATGATCGATATCACCCTAAACTTTCGACCCCAAGCTGAGGTACCGTTGATCAAAACGACTAAATACTACAAACGGGATGCTTGTGAATTCATCAGAGATCACATCAGAGACGCTAAACCCCATGGAATCGCATATTTTCTCTCCCTTCTGAGCAGTGTGCAAATTAGACAACTGAATTGGTCAAAGTAGACATTGAAGCATATGCCCCCGTGCGAAATTCAATTGTCTACTTCAACCTGGACACCTGCTATTAATAATAAGCAGACCGCATTCCGCCGCCGATTCAACCGCAATACTAATCTGATGCAAATAGACAAACATTTCTAACATCATGAAATCATTACGAGAGTGAAACAACTGAAGACAAGAGAAGGTAGACCGAGATAAACACAAAACGCATCGAGTCACTAAAATTAGGAACTCGCAATTTCTGGAAAATCTATAAAAGTGTTGTGAATAATGGGAAATCAACAATTCACCCGCTATCCAACAACATCGATGTCGCCTGCACGGCAGCTGATAAGAATGAACTGCTTTCCCAGCGGTTTGTCTTGAACTCTACCTACGACTCCACTACTGACGGAGATGATATACACGTATTTGTCCTTCTTTGTGGTCCAAGACTAATGGCAGCGCAAATTAAGGGGTTGATTGACCACATCTCGATTAGCGTGACTCGATTATGGTCTGTTTGTCTAAAAGCAAAGGGAAGTAAAATGAGTACGGCAACTATCGAGGCATCTGTCTTTTGAATGGGACAGGAAATGTATTTACCAGAATCCTGTCGGATTGTCCGAATGTTAAACTCTGCCATTTTGTGCTTTTTGGACGTCAGTGTGGCCGTAAACGGGGTAGGGGTACTACTTATATGATCTTTACGGCGCGTTAATTGCAGACACAGTGTATTGAACATCGTCCTAGTCACTATCATATCTTTGTTGATCTAATAAAAGCGTTCGATACAGTTAATTATGTGCTCTCTGGAAGTTCTTGGGTATGATGGGATGTTCTTATGACTTTGTTAGACTTCTTCGTGAGTTGCACGACAATATGGAAGCAGGTGTCAACTGCAATTGTGTCCTCGCAGAACCCGTTGCTGTGTAAAATAGTGTAAAACAGATTGATATAGCTGCACCTACTTTATATTCTATCTACTTTGCTGTAACTCTGTCATTGGCTGTCATTGGCTTTCGATAACTGTGGCAAATATATGCATCTTTGATTTCGCACTTTGGGTCAGCTGTATAACCTACAGTGTTTTAGGACTTTGTCAAAGAAATTCTCCACTGGTTTCGGGACTTACGCTATGCAGACGAGGTGGATCTCGTAGGTAACTCGCAGTCATATGCAGAATATCATAGATCGTTTAGCATGGGGGTGTAAAATTATGGGTCTCACAACAAGCCTGACAACGGCTATGTTTGGTTCTGCTGCTAGCAACCCGCATCAGGAACCTGAAATATTTATTGAAGCAACAGACTGTCTGTAGTGGATCTGTTTATATATATATGGTTAGTGTAATTTCGAGTATACTGATTTCGGTAGACGTATTGAACAGGTTAGTGTTGTTTTTAGTTGTTTTGAAAAGCGGTGTCTATACTACATGATATCAAGGTGAAAACAAAGATTTCTATGTATGATGCTTGTGTTGTAACAAATTTATTAAATGCTTCTAAGACATGGGCCACTTAAAGACTTCATATTCGCCTTTTAGAACTTTCACATGAGAACTGCTTTAGCCACTTGCTAAACATCCGTTAGAATAGCTTCAGACCTGACACCGAAGTATTAGAGCAAACTGCTGTTCTAAGCATTTAGTCTCGTATAAGTAAACACAGACTACGTTGGTCTGGTCACCTTGTTCGTCTTACCGATGATAGACTGCCACCGCAAGTGATTTATGGGGAACTCACCGGGAATACTCGTATACAGCAGAAACTTTTTCTCAAAGACGATTTGAAGTGATTTGGAATAGATGTAGAGATGGGAGGGAATGGCTGTAGATAGGTCATTGTAAAAGATAGCGATTAATGAGAAAATACAGTTTTTCTAAAAGAGTTGGACCGAATACCAGCAACCGAAAAGAGCAGCAAGGCAAATACAGGACGTGGCACATGGAGAGAATTTGGAAAAGCTAACATGTCAATTTTATAAACATGCCACCTGGCGTTGTTCAGCAAGATGTTTGTTCACATAACATTTATGATTCTGAAAGTTGGTACAGTAGGTTTGGAATAAGGTAGCACGAAAGGAATTTCGCAGGCATACTGGCCGAGGAAAGAGTATTAGTGTAGAAAGATTTCCGGCATCTAGAAACCTCTACACTGAAGGGGTGGAATTTTGCTGCTGGTCGATTTAGTCGGGGGTATTTACGTTTGAGGATTCAAGTGTCGTAAGTTTGTCGGGGCACATTCCGTGGAAGTACTTGTAAGACAAGAAAAAGGATGCAACATTACGATGATGGCACATGGCTGGGACTTGGTATAGACTGCGAGAGCTATTAGGTTACATACTCCTTTTTGCATGCTGTTCAAGAAGGAGAGACACGTGGTTGGTGCACCAGCACATATTTTGCAACGGCGACTTTATAGAAATATAGGATACTGACAAGTATGAAAAGTTTTCTAGCCAGGTAGAGAGATGCCACCTGCTTTGGCATTATTTTCTATATATTCCAATTCATGTTATCAGTGAAAGTTATGCTAAGGAGTTGTAGCGTTGAACCCTCGGGAAGAATGCTATTAGCCACGGCAATCGGTAGTTGGAAAGGTTATTCAGAATATTGAAGTTACTTAAAATATGCGGTTTTCTTTGGTTAGTCACATCCAACTTTTAAATTGGCATCGCCATTGTTAAACACTCAGGTTTCAGATTGAATGGACACCTGAAGAATAGGCAATGTTTTTTCTTTCTTTTTTTCTCTCTGCTTGATATATGAGCACTTTGCGTTTATTTAAAACGTGACACCAGAGAAGAGGAAAGAGGTTACACGCTTGAAGCACACAAATCAACCATCAAACTCGAGATTTTTTCTTTGTTGTTTTCAGTAAAGCAACACCAACAAAACATGTCCATATTTGTTCATAAGAAAAGAAAATTGATTCATTCTATTGCATATCATATGGGGACCAATCTTGAGCAAGGGTTTTCTCTTCTGTGTAACTAAAACCAAACGGGGTTTCCATGAACAGTTTCTTTTAAAGAATTTCTCATCTGTGGAACATGTTCCACAACACTACTTTCCTAGGGGCTACAACATGGTCTTCTTCAAATTTAATATCAATAAAGACTTAAACTGGCTTCATAAGTCCTCAGATGTTATTCATTCTATTCGTTAGTTTCAATCGTCTCATAATATTCTTAATAATCAACTGACAAATTATGCATCTCATTAACTTTTATCTTCAAGTGGTTTTAGTCTTGATAAATGGTTACTTATGAGTAAATCAAAAAAATTTTAAAATCATACTTGAAGACATCTTGGTGTTTCCAATAAAGGGCGCTTCCGGCATTTCGAACTGAAGCGTGACTGACTGATAGAAAAAAAACTCTCGTAAAAATGCGAAAATGGAACTAAATTAAAAATTAACGCGCAAAAACATTTTCAGCTGAAACCAAAACAATTCAATCTTAATTTGTTTGACTTAATAAAAAAAATATTACAAAATGTTGCGTTCATATGAACAATAGATATAGCAATCATTATGATTATAAGAAACGCCATATTTACTCCAGTGACAAACATTTCGATATCTAAAACTATGCTGACCCTACCCAGCGTTGCCTGACAGTCTTTTTACTAGCAATTTGTTTTTTGTCTAGTTAAACTATGACATTCCTCTTCTGATCTTTTGACGTCAAGTCGGCCAGTATCAACCTTCAGATGCATTGTGCATGTTCATTAGTGTCTTAGGTTTCTTGTCTGAAATTCTCTTCACTCCGTCCAGATATTTGTTTCTTTTATGAGGTTTCTACTTTCTAATTTGTTTTAGAAGAGTGTTCTTGTATTTTTCAGTTATTCTTTTACAATCATCTCTTTCATTTCTGTTGATTTCATCCTGTCTGATTTCAGAACTTTCATATATTTATAGGTATAATGTTCGGCGCGTGCTCTCATCTCTTTTTCATTCGGTACGTCCATGCTGTTTGCTGTCCGGTTGTTCTCTTCCTCTCATTTTGCTAAAACTGTATTTCATTGTGTTCTAAAGTCCTGTCTTTTGTACTGTGCAGATTTTTTCAATATCTGTATTGTCTTACTATTCCCTCATTTTATGATATATTTTGTTTTAGTTCTTCATGTTTCGTGTTTTACTTTTTTTCTCTTTTCTCAATCACATTCTCCCACTTCCATTTTTATCTATATTGTCTTAGTATTCTCTCATTTTATATCATATTTTGTTTACGTTCTTGGTGCCTTACTTCTTTTTTGTCAATCATATTCTCACTCTTCCATTTCTATCTGTATTGTCTTAGTATTCCCTCATTTTATATTATATTATATATTTTTTAGTTTTTTATGTTTCGTATTTAGCATTTCCCCCTTTGTGAGTTATATTTGCCTCTTCGTTATGGGTCTGAACAGCTTGACTGTCTATGAAGAGTACAACCGAAACATGTATGCACATATGTAACCAACAATGTTTGTATGAATAAAAATGTATACAATATATATATATATATATATATATATATATATATATATATATCTGTACATGAAATATAATATAATATATATATATATATATATATATATATATATATATATATAATATATCTATATAATAAAATTATTTTTCTTTTGAAATATAAAGAATGCTTCTATTTATATAATTTATTCTTGCGTCATGTTATGTACACGCCGACTTATTATTATTCCAATGCAAGCTGATGGGTGTCAAACTTGAAAGACGAGTTTATTTTTTATACATAGTCAAATCTTAAAAATAGTTTTTTTAAGCAAAACAACATCTATTTAGAATATCACCACCTGTGAAATTTTACCAAATTTTAATAACAATTATGTAAAAAATTGAAAATCAATTCTCAATAAGTTCATAAAATATCGCATTTATAAATTAATAACAAAACATTTCTCAAATAAAATAACCACTTCCTCCACTTGGTGAAAAAATCTTTGGTAATATTTTGTTAATTAAAAAAATAAAAGTATTTTAATTAACAACATATTACGATTGAGGCTATCTTTATTAAATAATTCTCAACATTTTAAAACTGTTGCTGTTTTGATATTATTTTGAAAGTATGGAAGCTTAAGAACAGAAGACTACATTAAATTATACGTACAAAACCCAATCAATATTAAATAATTATTATTTTTAAAGTATGGAAGCTCGAAAGTGTCATTACGTCTTTTTGTTTGTGAACACATGATTGAAAAAGGGGCCACAGATCAGAAGACTGCATTAAAGTGTCCGTTCAAAAACCCCATCAATATTAAAGCATTATTATTTTCAAAGTATGAAAGCTTGAATGTGTAATTACGTCCTTTTGTTTGTGAACACATGATTGAAAAAGGGGCCACAGAGCAGAAGACTACATTAAAATGCCCGTTCAAAAACACAATCAATATTACAGAATTATTATTTTGAAAGTATGGAGGCTTCAAAGTGTCATTACGTCTTTTTGTTTGTGAACACATGATTGAAAAAGGGACCACAGAGCAGAAGACTGCATTAAAGTGTCCGTTCAAAAACCGAATCAATATTACAGAATTATCATTTTGAAAGTATGGAAGTTTAAAAGTGTCATTACGTCTTTTTGTTTGTGAACACATGATATAAAAAGGGGCAACAGAGCAGAAGACTGCATTAAAGTGTCCGTTCAAAAACCGAATAAATATTACAGAATTATCATTTTGAAAGTATGGAAGTTTAAAAGTGTCATTACGTCTTTTTGTTTGTGAACACATGATTTAAAAAGAGGGCCACAGAGCAGAAGACTGCATTAAAGTGTCCGTTCAAAAACCGAATCAATATTACAGAATTATAATTTTGAAAGTATGGAAGTTTAAAAGTGTATTTACGTCTTTTTGTTTGTGAACACATGATTTAAAAAGAGGCCACAGAGCAGAAGACTGCATTAAAGTGTCCGTTCAAAAACCGAATCAATATTACAGAATTATCATTTTGAAAGTATGGAAGTTTAAAAGTGTCACTACGACTTTTTGTTTGTGAACACATGATTTAAAAAGGGGCCACAGAGCAGAAGACTGCATTAAAGTGTCCGTTCAAAAACCCCATCAATATTACAGAATTATTATTTTGAAAGTATGGAAGTTTAAAAGTCTCATTACGTCTTTTGTTTGTGAGCACATGATTGAAAAAGAGGCAAAAAAGCGGAACACTACATTAAAGTGTCCGTTCAAAATCCCAATCAATATTACAGAATTATTATTTTGAAAGTATGGAAGTTTAAAAGTGTCATTACGTCTTTTTGTTTGTAAACAAATTATTGAAAAAGGGGCCACAGAGCAGAAGACTAGATTAAAGTGTCCGTTAAAAATCCCAATCAATATTACAGAATTATCATTTTGAAAGTATGGAAGTTTAAAAGTGTACTTACGTCTTTTGTTTGTGAACACATGATTGAAAAAGGGGCCACAGAGCAGAGGACTACATTAAAGTGTCCGTTAAAAAACCGAATCCATATTACAGAATTATTATTTTGAAAGTATGGAAGCTTGAAAGTGTCATTACGTCTTTTTGTTTGTGAACACATGATTGAAAAATAGGTCAAAAAGCAGAAGACTACATTAAAGTGTCCGTTCAAAACCCAATCAATATAACAGAATTATTATTTTGAAAGTATGGAAGCTTGAAAGTGTCATTGCGTCTTTTTGTTTGTGTACAAGTGATTGAAAAAGGGGCCACAGAGCAGAAGACTACATTAAAGTGTCCGTTTAAAAACCCCATCAATATTACAGAATTATTATTTTGAAAGTATGGAAACTTAAATGTGTCATTAGGTCCTTTTGTTTGTGAACACATGATTGAAAAAGGAGCCACAGAGTAGAAGACTACATTAAAGTGTCCGTTCAAAAACCGAATCAATATTACAGAATTATAATTTTGAAAGTATAGAAGCTTGAATGTGTCATTACGTCCTTTTGTTCGTGAACACATGATTTAAAAAGGGGCCACAGAGCAGAAGACTACATTAAAGTGTCTGTTCAAAACCCCCATCAATATTACAGAATAATTATTTTGAAAGTATGGAAGCTTGAATGTGTCATAACGTCTTTTTGTTTGTTAACACATGATTTAAAAATGGGGCCATAGAGCAGAAGACTACATTAAAGTGTCCGTTCAAAAACCCAAGCAATATTACAGAATTATTATTTTGAAAGTATGGAAGCTTGAAAGTGTCATTACGTCTTTTTGTTTGTGAACACATGATTGTAATACGGGCCACATATCAGAAGACTGCATTAAAGTGTCCGTTCCAAAACCCTATCAATATTAAAGAATTATTATTTTCAAAGTATGGAGGCTTGAATGTGTAATTACGTCCTTTTTTTGTGAACACATGATTGAAATGGGGCAACAGAGCAGAAGACTACATTTAAATGCCCGTTCAAAAACCCAATCAATATTACAGAATTATTATTTTTAAAGTATGGAGGCTTGAAAGTGTCATTACGTCTTTTTGTTTGTGAACACATGATTGAAAAAGGGGCCACAGAGCAGAAGACTGCATTAAAGTGTCCGTTCAAAAGCGTAATCAATATTACAGAATATCTATTTTTAAAGTATGGAGGCTTGAATGTGTAATTACGTCCTTTTGTTTGTGAACACATTATTGAAAAAGGGGCCACAGAGCAGAAGACTACATTAAAATGCCCGTTCAAAAACACAATAAATATTACAGAATTATTATTTTGAAAGTATGGAGCCTTGAAAGTTTCATTACGTCTATTTGTTTGTGAACACATGATTGTAAAAGGGGCCACAGATCAGAAGACTGCATTAAAGTGTCCGTTCAAAAACCCCATCAATATTAAAGAATTATTATTTTGAGAGTATAGAAGCTTAAATGCGTTATTACGTCCTTTTGTTTGTGAACACATGATTGAAAAAGGGGCAACAGAGCAGAAGACTACATTAAAGTGTCCGTTCAAAATCACAACTAATAGTAGAGAATTATTATTTTGAACGCATGGAAGCTTGAAAGTGTCATTACGTCTTTTTGTTTGTGAACACATTATTAAAAAAGGGGCCTCAGAGCAGAAGACTACATTAAAATGTCCGTTCAAAAACCTAATCAATATTACAGAATAATTATTTTGAAAGTATGGAAGCTTGAATGTGTCATTACGTCCTTTTGTTTGTGAACACATGATTTAAAAAAGGGCCACACAGCAGAAGACTGCATTAAAGTGTCCGTTCAAAAACCGAATCAATATTACAGAATTATTATTTTGAAAGTATGTAAGTTTAACAGTGTCATTATGACTTTTTGTTTGTGAACACATGATTGAAAAAGGGGCCGCAGAGCAGAAGACTGCATTAAAGTGTCCGTTCAAAACCCAATCAATATTACAGAATTATCATTTTAAAAGTATGGAAGTTTAAAATTATCATTACGTCTATTTGTTTGTGAACACATGATTTAAAAAATAGCCACAGAGCAGAAGACTGCATTTAAGTGTCCGTTCAAAAACCCAATCAATATTACAGAATTATCATTTTGAAACTATGGAAGTTTAAAAGTGTCATTACGTCTTTTTGTTTGTGAACACATGATTTAAAAAAGGGCCACAGAGCAGACGACTGCATTAAAGTGTCCGTTCAAAAACCGAATCAATATTACAGAATTATTATTTTGAAAGTATAAAAGCTTGAATGTGTCAATACGTCTTTTTGTTTGTGGACACATGATTGAAAAAGGAGCCAAAGAGCAGAAGACTACATTAAAATGCCCGTTCAAAAAAGCAATCAATATTACAGAATTATTATTTTGAAAGTATGGAAGCTTGAAAGTGTCATTACGTCTTTTTGTTTGTGAACACATTATTGAAAAAGGTGACACAGAGCAGAAGACTACATTAAAGTGTCTGTTTAAACACCCAATCAATATTACAGAATTATTATTTTCAAAGTATGGAAGCTTGAATGTGTGATTACGTCTTTTGTTTGTGAAACCATGATTGAAAAATGGGCCACAGAGCAGAAGACTAGATTAAAGTGTCCGTTAAAAACCCCAATCAATATTACAGAATTATCATTTTGAAAGTATGGAAGTTTAAAAGTGTCATTACGTCTTTTGTTTGTGAACACATGATTGAAAAAGGGGCCAACCAGCTAAAGACTACATTAAAGTGTCCGTTCAAAATCCTAATCAATATTACAGAATTATTATTTTGAAAGTATGGCAGCTTGAAAGTGTCATTACGTCTTTTTGTTTGTGAACACATGATTGAAAAAGAGGCCAAAAAGCAGAAGACTACATTAAAGTGTCCGTTCAAAATCCCAATCAATATTACAGAATTATTATTTTGAAAGTATGGAAGCTTGAAAGTGTCATTACGTCTATTTGTTTGTGAACACATGATTGAAAAAGGGATTACAGAGCAGAAGACTACATTAAAGTGTCCGTTCAAAACCCAATCAATATTACAGAATTATTATTTTGAAAGTATGGAAGCTTGAAAGTGTCATTACGTCTTTTTGTTTGTGAACACATGACTGAAAAAGGTGCCACAGAGCAGAAGACTACATTAAAGTGTCCGTTCAAACACCCCATCAATATTACAGAATTATTATTTTGAAAGTATGGAAACTTGTATGTGTCATTACGTCCTTTTGTTTGTGAACACATGATTGAACAAGAGGCCACAGAGCAGAAGACTACATCAAAGTGTCCGTTCAAAAAGCCAATCAATATTAAAGAATTATTATTTTGACAGTATGGAAGCTGGAATTTGTTATTACGTCTTTTTGTTTGTGAACACATGATTGAAAAAGTGGCCGCAGAGCAGAAGACTACATTAAAATGCCCGTTCAAAAACCCAATCAATATTACACAATTATAATTTTGAAAGTATGGAGCCTTGAAAGTGTCATTACGTTTTTTTGTTTGTTAAAACATGATTTAAAAAGGTGCCTTAGAGCAGAAGACTACATTAAAGTGTCCGTTCAAAATCACAACTAATAGTAGAGAATTATTATTTTGAACGCATGGAAGCTTGAAAGTGTCATTACGTCTTTTTGTTTGTGAACACATTATTAAAAAAGGGGCCTAAGAGCAGAAGACTACATTAAAATGTCCGTTCAAAAACCTAATCTATATTACAGAATAATTATTTTGAAATTATGGAAGCTTGAATGTGTCATTACGTCCTTTTGTTTGTGAACACATGATTTAAAAAGGGGCCAAAGAGCAGCAGACTGCATTCAAGTGTCCGTTCAAAAACCCAATCAATATTACAGAATTATCATTTTGAAAGTATGGGGGCTTGAAAGTGTCATTACGTCTTTTTGTTTGTGAACACATGATTTAAAAAAGGGCCACACAGCAGCAGACTGCATTCAAGTGTCCGTTCAAAAACCCAATCAATATTAAAGAATTATTATTTTGAAAGTATGGAAGCTTGAAAGTGTAATTACGTCTTTTTTTTGTGAACACATGATTGAAAAAGGGGCCAAAGAGCAGAAGACTACATTAAAGTGTACGTTCAAAAACCCAATCAATATTACAGAATTATTATTTTGAAAGTACGGACGTGTAAAAGTGTCATTACGTCTTTTTGTTTGTGAACACATGATTGAAAAAGGAGCCAAAGAGCAGAAGACTACATTAAAGTGTCCGTTCAAAAACCCAATCAATATTACAGAATTATTATTTTGAAAGTATGGAAGCTTGAAAGTGTCATTACGTCTCTTTGTTTGTGAACAGATTATTAAAAAATGGGCCACAGAGCAGAAGATTACATTAAAGTGTCCGTTCAAAAACCCCATCAATATTACAGAATTATTATTTTGAAAGTATGGAAGCTTGAAAGTGTCATTACGTCCTTTTGTTTGTGAACACATGATTGAAAAAGGGGCCACAGAGCAGAAGACTACATTAAAATGCCCGTTCAAAAACCCAATTAATATTACAGAATTATTATTTTGAAAGTATGGAAGCTTGAAAGTGTCATTACGTCTATTTGTTTGTGAACACATGATTGAAAAAGGGGTTACAGAGCAGAAGACTACATTAAAGTGTCCGTTCAAAACCCCCATCAATATTACAAAGTTATTATTTAAAGTATAGAAGCTTGAATGTGTCATTACGTCTTTTGGTTTGTGAACACATGATTGAAAAAGAGGCCAAAAAGCAGAAGACTACATTAAAGTGTCCGTTAAAAACCCAATCAATATTACACAATTATTATTTTGAAAGTATAGAAGCTTGAAAGTGTCATTACGTCTTTTTGTTTGTGAACACATGACTGAAAAAGGGGCCACAGAGCAGAAGACTACATTAAAGTGTCCGTTCTAAAACCCCATCAATATTACAGAATTATAATTTTGAAAGTATGGAAAATTGAATGTGTCATTACGTATTTTTGTTTGTGAACACATGATTGAACAACAGGCCACAGAGCAGAAGACTACATTAAAGTGTCCGTTCAAAAAGCCAATCAATATTACAGAATTATCATTTTGAAAGTATGGAAGCTTGAATGTGTCATTACGTCCTTTTGTTTGTGAACACATGATTGAAAAAGGGGTTACAGAGCAGAAGACTACATTAAAGTGTCCGTTCAAAACCCCCATCAATATTACAAAGTTATTATTTAAAGTATAGAAGCTTGAATGTGTCATTACGTCTTTTGGTTTGTGAACACATGATTGAAAAAGAGGCCAAAAAGCAGAAGACTACATTAAAGTGTCCGTTAAAAACCCAATCAATATTACACAATTATTATTTTGAAAGTATAGAAGCTTGAAAGTGTCATTACGTCTTTTTGTTTGTGAACACATGACTGAAAAAGGGGCCACAGAGCAGAAGACTACATTAAAGTGTCCGTTCTAAAACCCCATCAATATTACAGAATTATAATTTTGAAAGTATGGAAAATTGAATGTGTCATTACGTATTTTTGTTTGTGAACACATGATTGAACAACAGGCCACAGAGCAGAAGACTACATTAAAGTGTCCGTTCAAAAAGCCAATCAATATTACAGAATTATCATTTTGAAAGTATGGAAGCTTGAATGTGTCATTACGTCCTTTTGTTTGTGAACACATGATTGAAAAAGGGGCTACAGAGCAGAAGACTACATTAAAATGCCCGTTCAAAAACCCCATCAATATTACAGAATTATTATTTTGAAAGTATGGAAACTTGAATGTGTCATTACGTCTTTTTGTTTGTGAACACATGATTGAAAAAGGGGCTAAAGAGCAGATGACCACATTAAAGTGTCCGTTCAAAAAGCCAATCAATATTACAGAATTATGATTTTGAAAGTATGGAAGCTTGAAAGTGTCATTACGTCTTTTTGTTTGTGAA
This sequence comes from Sepiola atlantica, assembly GCA_963556195.1. NCBI lineage: Eukaryota > Metazoa > Mollusca > Cephalopoda > Sepiida > Sepiolidae > Sepiola > Sepiola atlantica. Next base: position 520,854 of record OY744522.1, read on the forward strand.
CACATGATTGAAAAAGGGGCCTCAGAGCAGAAGACTACATTAAAATGTCCGTTCAAAAACCTAATCAATATTACAGAATAATTATTTTGAAAGTATGGAAGCTTGAAAGTGTAATTACGTCTATTTGTTTGTGAACACATGATTGAAAAAGGGCCCAAAGAGCAGAAGACTGCATTAAAGTGTCCGTTCAAAAACCCAATCAATATTACAAAATTATTATTTTGAAAGTATGGAAGCTTGAAAGTGTTATTACGTCTATTTGTTTGTGAACACATGATTGTAAAACGGGCCACAGATCAGAAGACTGCATTAAAGTGTCCGTTGAAAAACTCTATCAATATTAAAGAATTATTATTTTGAAAGTATGGAAGATAAAAGTGTCATTACGTCTTTTTGTTTGTGAAAACATGATTTTAAAAGGGGCCACAGAGAACAGACTGCATTAAAGTGTCCGTTCAAAAACACAATCAATATTACAGAATTATCATTTTGAAAGTATGGGGGCTTAAAAGTGTCATTACGTTTTTTTGTTTGTGAACACATGATTGAAAAAGGGGCCACAGAGCAGAAGACTGCATTAAAGTGTCCGTTCAAAAACCGAATCAATATTACAGAATTATCATTTTGAACTTATGGAAGTTTAAAAGTGTCATTACGACTTTTTGTTTGTGAACACATGATTTAAAAAGGGGCCACAGAGCAGAAGACTGCATTAAAGTGTCCGTTCAAAAACCCAATCAATATTAAAGAATTATTATTGTGAAAGTATGGAAGCTTGAAAGTGTCATTACGTCTTTTTCTTTGTGAACACATGTTTTAAAAAGTGGCCAAAGAGCAGAAGACTACATTAAAGTGTTCGTTCAAAAACCCAATCAATATTACAGAATTATTATTTTGAAAGTACGGACGTGTAAAAGTGTCATTACGTCTTTTTGTTTGTGAACACATGATTGAAAAAGGAGCCAAAGAGCAGAAGACTGCATTAAAGTGTCCGTACAAAAACCCAATCAATATTACAGAATTGTTATTTTGAAAGTATGGAAGCTTGAAAGTGTCATTACGTCTTTTTGTTTGTTAACACAAGATTGAAAAAGGGGCCACCCAGCAGAAGACTACAATAAAGTGTCCGTTCAAAATCCATATCAATATTACAGAATTATTATTTTGAAAGTATGGAAGCTTGAAAGTGTCATTACGTCTTTTTGTTTGTGAACACATTATTGAAAAAGGGGCCTCAAAGCAGCAGACTACATTAAAATGTCCGTTCAAAAACCCAATCAATATTACAGAATTATTATTTTGAAAGTATGGAAGCTTGAAAGTGTAATTACGTCTATTTGTTTGTGAACACATGATTGTAAAACGGGCCACAGATCAGAAGACTGCATTAAAGTGTCCGTTCAAAAACCCAATGAATATAACAGAATTATTATTTTGAAAGTATGGAAGTTTAAAAGTGTCATTACGTCTTTTTGTTTGTGAACACATGATTGAAAAAGAAGCCACAAAGCAAAAGACTGCATTAAAGTGTCCGTTCAAAAACCGAAGCAATATTACAGAATTATAATTTTGAAAGTATAGAAGTTTAAAAGTGTCATTACGTCTTTTTGTTTGTGAATACATGATTTAAAAAGGGGCCACAGAGCAGAAGACTGCATTAAAGTGTCCGTTCAAAAACCCAATCAATATTACACAATTATCATTTTGAAAGTATGGAGGGTTGAAAGTGTAATTACGTCTTGTTTTTTGTGAACACATGATTTGAAAAAGGGCCACAGAGCAGAAGACTACATTAAAGTGTCCGTTCAAAAACTGAATCAATATTACAGAATTATCATTTTGAAAGTATTGAAATTTAAAAGTGTCATTACGTCTTTTTGTTTGTGAACACATGATTTTAAAAGGGGCCACAGAGCAGAAGACTGCATTAAAGTGTCCGTTCAAAAACCCAATCAATATTAAAAGAATTATTATTTTGAAAGTATGGAGGCTTTAATGTGTAATTACGTCTTTTTGTTTGTGAACACATGATTTAAAAAGGGGCTACAGAGCAGAAGACTGCATTAAAGTGTCCGTTCAAAAACCGAATCAATATTACAAAATTATCATTTTGAAAGTATGGAAGTTTAAAAGTGTCATTACGTCTTTTTGTTTGTGAACACATTATTGAAAAAGGGGCCTCAGAGCAGAAGACTACATTAAAATGTCCGTTCAAAAACCCAATCAATATTACAGAATTATTATTTTGAAAGTATGGAAGCCTGAAAGTGTAATTACGTCAATTTATTTGTGAACACATGATTGTTAAACGGGTCATAGATCAGAAGACTGCATTAAAGTGTCCGTTCAAAAACCCCATCAATATTAAAAAATTATTATTTTCAAAGTATGGAGGCTTGAATGTGTAATTACCTTCTTTTGTTTGTGAACACATGATTGAAAAAGGGGCCACAGAGCAGAAGACTACATTCAAATGCCCGTTCTAAAACCCAATCAATATTACAGAATTATTGTTTTGAAAGTATGGAGGCTTGAAAGTGTCATTACGTCTTTTTCTTTGTGAAAACCTGATTTTAAAAGGGGACACAGAGCAGAAGACTGTATTAAAGTGTCTGTTCAAAAACCGAATCAATATTACAGAATTATCATTTATAAACTATGGAAGTTTAAAAGTGTCATTACGTCTTTTTGTTTGTGAACACATGATATAAAAAGCGGCCACAGAGCAGAAGACTGCATTAAAGTGTCCGTTCAAAAACTGAATCAATATTACAGAATTATCATTTTGAAAGTATGGAAGTTTAAAAGTGTCATTACGTCTTTTTGGTTTGTGAACACATCATTTAAAAAGGGGCCACAGAGCAGAAGACTGCATTAAAGTGTCCGTTCAAATACCCAATCAATATTACAGAATTATTATGTTGAAAGTATGGAAGTTTAACAGTGTCATTACGTCTTTTTGTTTGTGAATACATGATTTAAAAAAGGGGCCACAGAGCAGTAGACTGCATTAAAGTGTCCGTTCAAAAACCCAATCAATATTACAGAATTGTCATTTTAAACTATGGAAGTTTAAAAGTGTCATTACGTCTTTTTGTTTGTGAACACATGATTTAAAAAGAGGCCACAGAGCAGAAGACGGCATTAAAGTGTCCGTTCAAAAACCCAATCAATATTACAGAATTATTATTTTGAAAGTATGGAAGCTTGAATGTGTAATTACGTTTTTTTGTTTGTGAACACATGATTTAAAAAGAGGCCACAGAGCAGAAGACGGCATTAAAGTGTCCGTTCAAAAACCCAATCAATATTACAGAATTATTATTTTGAAAGTATGGAAGCTTGAATGTGTCATTACGTCCTTTTCTTTGTGAACACATGATTGAAAAAGACGCGACAGATCAGAAGACGGCATTAAAGTGTCCGTTCAAAAACCCAATCAATGTTACAGAATTATTATTTTGAAAGTATGGAGGCTTGAATGTGTAATTACGTTTTTTTGTTTGTACACACATGATTTAAAAAGAGGCCACAGAGCAGCAGACTGCATTAAAGTGTCCGTTCAAAAACCCAATCAATATTGAAGAATTATGATTTTGAAAGTATGGAGGCTTGAATGTGTAATTACGTCTTTTTGTTACTGAACACATGATTTAAAAAGGAGCCACAGAGCAGAAGACGGCATTAAAGTGTCCGTTCAAAACCCGAATCAATATTACAGAATTGTCCTTTTGAAAGTATGGAAGATTAAAAGTGTCATTACGTCTTTTTGTTTGTGAACACATGATTTAAAAAGACGCGACAGATCAGAAGCCTACATTAAAGTGTCCGTTCAAAAACCCAATCACTATTACAGAATTATCATTTTTAAAGTATGGAAGTTTAAACGTGTCATTACGTCTTTTTGTTTGTGAACACATGATTTTTAAAGGGGCTACAGAGCAGAAGACGGCATTAAAGTGTCCGTTCAAAAACCCAATCAATATTACAGAATTATTATTTTGAAAGTATAGAAGCTTGAAAGTGTATTTACGTCTTTTGTTTGTGAACACATGATTGAAAAAGCAGCCACAGAGCAGAAGACTACATTAAAGTGTGAGTTTAAAAACCCAATCAATATTACAGAATTATTATTGTCAAATTATAGAAGCTTGCAAGTGTCATTACGTTTTTTTTTGTAAACACATGATTGAAAAAAGGGCCACAGAGCAGACGACTACATTAAAGTGTGAGTTTAAAAACCCAATCAATATTACAGAATTATGATTTTTAAAGTATGGAAGTTTAAACGTGTCATTACGTCTTTTTGTTTGTGAACACATGATTTTAAAAGGGGCTACAGAGCAGAAGATGGCATTAAAGTGTCCGTTCAAAAACCCAATCAATATTACAGAATTATCATTTTGAAAGTATGGAAGCTTGAAAGTGTCATTGCGTCTTTTTGTTTGTGAACAAATGATTGAAAAAGGGGCCACAGATCAGAAGACTACATTAAAATGCCCGTTCAAAAACCCAATCAATATTACAGAATTATTATTTTGAAAGTATGGAAGCTTGAAAGTGTCATTACGTCTTTTTGTTTGTTAACACATGATTTAAAAAAGGGGCCAAAGAGCAGAAGACTACATTAAAGTGTCCGTTCAAAATCCCAAACAATATTACAGAATTATTATTTTGAAAGTATGGATGCTTGAAAGTGTCATTACGTCTTTTTGTTTGTGAACACAGGATTGAAAAAGAGGACAAAGAGCAGAAGACTACATTAATGTGTCCGTTAAAAAACCCCATCAATATTACAGAATTATTATTTTGAAAGTATGGAAGCTTGAAGGTGTAATTACATCTTTTTGTTTGTGAACACATGATTGAAAAAGACGCGACAGATCAGAAGACTACATTAAAGTGTCCGTTCAAAAACCCCATCAATATTACAGAATTATTATTTTGAAAGTATGGAAGCTTGAAAGTGTCATTGCGTCTTTTTGTTTGTGAACACATGATTGAAAAAGACGCGACAGATCAGAAGACTACATTAAAGTGTCCGTTCAAAAACCCCATCAATATTACAGAATTATTATTTTGAAAGTATGGAAGCTTGAAAGTGTCATTGCGTCTTTTTGTTTGTGAACACATGATTGAAAAAGACGCGACAGATCAGAAGACTACATTAAAGTGTCCGTTAAAAAACCCCATCAATATTACAGAATTATCATTTTGAAAGTATGGAAGCTTTAAAGTGTCATTGCGTCTTTTTGTTTGTGAACACATGATTGAAAAAGACGCGACAGATCAGAAGACTACATTAAAGTGTCCGTTCAAAAACCACATCAATATTACAGAATTATTATTTTGAAAGTATGGAAGCTAGAAAGTGTCATTGCGTCTTTTTGTTTGTGAACACATGATTGAAAAAGACGCGACAGATCAGAAGACTACATTAAAGTGTCCGTTCAAAAACCACATCAATATTACAGAATTATTATTTTGAAAGTATGGAAGCTAGAAAGTGTCATTGCGTCTTTTTGTTTGTGAACACATGATTGAAAAAGACGCGACAGATCAGAAGACTACATTAAAGTGTCCGTTCAAAAACCACATCAATATTACAGAATTATTATTTTGAAAGTATGGAAGCTAGAAAGTGTCATTGCGTCTTTTTGTTTGTGAACACATGATTGAAAAAGACGCGACAGATCAGAAGACTACATTAAAGTGTCCGTTCAAAAACCCCATCAATATTACAGAATTATTATTTTGAAAGTATGGAGGCTTGAATTTGTACTTACGTCCTTTTGTTTGTGAACACATGATTGAAAAAAGGGCCACAGAGCGGAAGACATCATTAAAGTGTCCGTTCAAAACCCCAATCAATATTACTTAATTATTATTTTGAAAGTATGGAGGCTTGAATGTGTAATTACGTTTTTTTTGTTTGTGAACACATGATTGAAAAAGGGGCCACAGAGCAGAAGACTGCATTAAAGTCTCCGTTCAAAAACCCCATCAATATTACAGAATTATTATTTTTAAAGAAATGGAGGCTTGAATTTGTACTTACGTCCTTTTGTTTGTGAACACATGATTGAAAAAGGGGCCACAGAGCTGAAGACTACATTAAAGTGTCCGTTCAAAACCCCAATCAATATTACTTAATTATTATTTTGAAAGTATGGAGGCTTGAATGTGTAATTACGTTTTTTTTGTTTGTGAACACATGATTGAAAAAGGGGCCACAGTGCAGAAGACTACATTAAAGTGTCCGTTCAAAAAGACAATCAATATTACAGAATTATTATTTTGAAAGTATGGAAGCTTGAATGTGTAATTACGTTTTTTTTGTTTGTGAACACATGATTGAAAAAGGGGCCACAGTGCAGAAGACTACATTAAAGTGTCCGTTCAAAAAGACAATCAATATTACAGAATTATCATTTTGAAAGTATGGAAGCTTGATAGTGTCATTACGTCTTTTTGTTTGTGAACACATGATTGATAAAGGGGGTCACAGAGCAGAAGACTGCATTAAAGTGTCCGTTCAAAAACCCAATCGATATTACAGAATTATTATTTTGAAAGTATGCAAGTTGGAAAATGTCATTACGTCTTTTGTTTGTGAACACATGTATGAAAAAGCAGCCACAGAGCAGAAGACTACATTAAAGTGTGAGTTTAAAAACCCAATCAATATTACAGAATTATTATTTTCAAATTATAGAAGCTTGAAAGTGTCATTACGTCCTTTTGTTTGTGAACACATGATTGAAAAAGGGGCCACAAAAAATAAAGACTGAACTAAGTATTTGAATTGTTTATTGTAAAAGATGAACAATTAAAAAAAGAAATCCACCAATGCATACTACCAAACTTTAACGTTAACCCCAACCCTAACCCGACTAGTTACATTAACTATAACTCTCTCATAACGTTTGTATTCTTTTTGCATCACCTTCAGACACTATCGAATTAAAGCCTTTCCCTCTAATATGGCTAGAACTGATCTCATCAGTTGCGGTGGTAATGTCTATACTCCTTTCCATCCATATTCCATTATTGTGGCCTTCTTTGTTAAGGAATACAATAACCTGTATCGAATGAACACTATTGAATTTAAGCTTTTCCCTCTAATATGGCTAGAACCAATGTCATCAGTTCCGGTTGTAATATCTATACTCCTGTTCTTCCATTTATATTCCATTATTGTGGCCCCTCGTTTTAAGGAAGACAATAACCTCGCATGTTTATCATCATGTAAATATCTCCATACATATACATACAGTCTAACTTTTCTAAACGTATATTTTCACGTGTCTCTCTTTTCTTATATCCACTGTTCTCCTAATAAATAACCATTTTCATCATATTGTTGATATTTAAGCGTCGTGAAACTCTTATGGGGTTTAATTTCCGTTGAGGTCTTTCCGTGGAGGTCTTTCTGCTGGGAGCCTTAAAAGGTCGTTCGTTTGTTTAACAATTATTCAGTCCAACTCAGGGATAAACAATCAATTTGTTCCACATAATAAAAATATTGTTGATTCCATCGATTTTCTGTTTTAACCCAAAATGAAATATAATTTTTTTCCATTATTTTTTTCTTTCAGATTTGCAGTTTTAAAGTCGGATGTGCTTTTTCTTCTTTCCCCTTTGAGTTTTATAAAGTGTTGTATTTTTTTCTGTGCTTAAAAGAACGATGTCACACACAGATATATAAATATATAAGGATACACCTTTATTGTCGGTGGCGATAAACGAGTGAAGAACGAAGACGCAGGTACAAGAACTTGACGAGGTGTTTTTTCTCGGGCACAAATCGGCAATTGACATCAGTTTCATGTTGATATTATATAACAATCTGTGATACCAACGCATTTACATGCAAACGTCTACTGTGGGCTTCGCTGTCAATGTAGCAACGCCTCCGGGATATATATTCGGTGATGTGGGTTTTCCTTCTTCCGGTAACCTGTGCAGGTGGTTGCAATCAACCATTATTTTATTTCTGACGACACACTATGTTTGTTTTTCCAGACAAAATGGCTTGACTCCGGTTGTTTAAATACCATTATATCTCTGCTAAACCTCATATGAATTCCACAACAAATGATTATGCTCGTATGAATCGATCGGAATATTTCGGTTTTGCTTTAGTGATGTTTACTTGCATGTTTCTGTCACATTATGGATGGCCCAATGTCAGATTTGTTTGTGTGTATGCGTAGGCTCGTCTTTTTTGTTGGGATTATTGTTTTTGTTGACTCGTTTTTTTTTGTTTTTTTTCGTACATCAATTTTTGTTGCTGTGCCACTAGATTGTATATTTGTGTGCATATCTGGGCATTTTTCTTTGTTTCCACGCACGCCTAAGAAATATTTTTGAACACTTCTTTTGTTTTTGTTTTTTAGTGTTTACTTTGTTCAAAGTTTCCTTCGCTAAATTAGATTAATATTTAAATTTATTTGTTTTTTATTTTATTTTTATACTGTTTAGCGTTGAGAAGCAGTTTGTTCTTTTATATATTGTATCGTAAGATGGGATTTCATTGAAGCAGTTAGCGTATTCAACGAGTCACCAGTGAGTTTTCGATCACGTCAGAGTCACCAGTTATGGCGAAGGTTTCCGAACAAAGGTTATGAGATGCCTATATGGCTGCATGTCCTTCCAACGATCGGGGTACAATATTTATTTTGGGATTCCACGTGGCATGGTGCGTTTGTATTAGAGGGCCCTGATTAATAAAAGGTTTTTAATTCTTATCTGATAAGGATAAATATTGTTATCCGGGTCACAAATCATTGTAGGGAAATATTATTATGAGCTAATAATGGAGGTTTACTTAGCGATTTGTGACCTATTTGCGTTACGCACAGAATGTAAAATATGAGATTATTGATCCACGTGTGACACCAAAATTAACAGAGTAAACAAACAAAGGAAAGGAAGAAACCATTATTATTATATTGGAACGGCAAAGAAAATGAAAAGATAAATGACAATAATAGTATTTACTAAAATAACATTTAACAAAAACAGTTCATTTTTGGATAAGAAAACTTAAATTTCTTACACGAGTGAAATGTTCAGTTTGTTACACGAGTGAAATATTCGCTGGAAAGTTCGTGTTTGTATGAATGCGTGTGTATGTGTAAAGTTACGTATGTATATTATTGACTATTGTAATGTGTGTCTGGGTAAGAGTTCTTTGTCTATAGTGATGGGAGATGGAAGATGGTACCTTCTTTTCAACTTGCGCCCCCCCCCCATTTTCATATCGTGTATAATTGTTCGATGAGTATTCACCGAAAAAAGCATTTTCAAATCGATAAAAATACTACACATGAAAAACAAATCTTCAACTTGATAAAAACAAAAAAATATTAAAATCTAACAATGCTGTGAATTTTATACAAATGTTCAAATCGATAAAAATACTACCCATTAAAAACAAATATTCAACTTGATAAAACAAAAAATATCAAAATCTAACAATGCTGTGAATTTTATACAAATGTTCAAATCGATAAAAATACTACACATGAAAAACAAATCTTCAACTTGATAAAAACAAAAAAATATTAAAATCTAACAATGCTGTGAATTTTATACAAATGTTCAAATCGATAAAAATACTACCCATGAAAAACAAATTTTCAACTTGATAAAACCAAAAATTATTACAATCTAACAATGCTGTGAATTTTATACAAATTTTCAAATCGATAAAAATACTACCCATGAAAAACAAATTTTCAACTTGATAAAAACAAAAAAATATTACAATCTAACAATGCTGTGAATTTTATACAAATTTTCAAATCGATAAAAATACTACCCATGAAAAACAAATCTTCAACTTGATAAAAACAAAAAAATATTAAAATCTAACAATGCTGTGAATTTTATAAAAATGTTCAAATCGATAAAAATACTACCCATGAAAAACAAATCTTCAACTTGATAAAAACAAACAAATATTAAAATCTAACAATGCTGTGAATTTTATACAAATTTTCAAATCGATAAAAATACTACCCATGAAAAACAAATCTTCAACTTGATAAAAACAAACAAATATTAAAATCTAACAATGCTGTGAATTTTATACAAATGTTCAAATCGATAAAAATACTACCCATGAAAAACAAATTTTCAACTTGATAAAAACAAAAAAATATTAAAATCTAACAATGCTGTGAATTTTATACAAATGTTCAAATCGATAAAAATACTACCCATGAAAAACAAATCTTCAACTTGATAAAAACAAAAAAATATTAAAATCTAACAATGCTGTGAATTTTATACAAATGTTCAAATCGATAAAAATACTACCCATGAAAAACAAATTTTCAACTTGATAAAAACAAACAAATATTAAAATCTAACAATGCTGTGAATTTTATACAAATTTTCAAATCGATAAAAATACTACCCATGAAAAACAAATCTTCAACTTGATAAAAACAAAAAAATATTAAAATCTAACAATGCTGTGAATTTTATACAAATTTTCAAATCGATAAAAATACTACCCATGAAAAACAAATCTTCAACTTGATAAAAACAAACAAATATTAAAATCTAACAATGCTGTGAATTTTATACAAATTTTCAAATCGATAAAAATACTACCCATGAAAAACAAATCTTCAACTTGATAAAAACAAACAAATATTAAAATCTAACAATGCTGTGAATTTTATACAAATGTTCAAATCGATAAAAATACTACCCATGAAAAACAAATTTTCAACTTGATAAAAACAAAAAAATATTAAAATCTAACAATGCTGTGAATTTTATACAAATGTTCAAATCGATAAAAATACTACACATGAAAAACAAATCTTCAACTTGATAAAAACAAAAAAATATTAAAATCTAACAATGCTGTGAATTTTATACAAATGTTCAAATCGATAAAAATACTACCCATGAAAAACAAATTTTCAACTTGATAAAAACAAACAAATATTAAAATCTAACAATGCTGTGAATTTTATACAAATTTTCAAATCGATAAAAATACTACCCATGAAAAACAAATCTTCAACTTGATAAAAACAAAAAAATATTAAAATCTAACAATGCTGTGAATTTTATACAAATGTTCAAATCGATAAAAATACTACCCATGAAAAACAAATTTTCAACTTGATAAAAACAAAAAAATATTAAAATCTAACAATGCTGTGAATTTTATACAAATTTTCAAATCGATAAAAATACTACCCATGAAAAACAAATCTTCAACTTGATAAAAACAAACAAATATTAAAATCTAACAATGCTGTGAATTTTATACAAATTTTCAAATCGATAAAAATACTACCCATGAAAAACAAATCTTCAACTTGATAAAAACAAAAAAATATTAAAATCTAACAATGCTGTGAATTTTATACAAATGTTCAAATCGATAAAAATACTACCCATGAAAAACAAATTTTCAACTTGATAAAAACAAAAAAATATTAAAATCTAACAATGCTGTGAATTTTATACAAATTTTCAAATCGATAAAAATACTACCCATGAAAAACAAATCTTCAACTTGATAAAAACAAACAAATATTAAAATCTAACAATGCTGTGAATTTTATACAAATTTTCAAATCGATAAAAAAACTACCCATGAAAAACAAATTTTCAACTTTACAAAAACAAAAAAATATTAAAATCTTACAATGCTGTGAATTTTATACAAATTTTAAAATCGATTCTATTGTTGCAAATTTCTTAAATCAATATTAATTCCGCGTGTATATAAGTTTTAAAATTGAAAATCTTAACGATATTCCAACGATAGGAACTTTATCTATATTTCAGTTTGAATCGACGTCCCCAAATAGACAGAAAATAAAAACGTCTCTATATTCTTATTCAACATTTTAAGCAAGATATTAGAAAATAAAGCTCAGGGGTCTCAGGGTACGAATGATCAGATTCCCACAGCAGACTTGCGGTTTCTAAATATATACGTATTTAAACGTATTTCATTTGAAATAGACAATTAATTTTGGTTGCGTCTTTTGACCAATTTTCCCTATACATGAATGATCTTCTCTCATGGGTGAATGAATAAGAGACAGGTTTTCCGTTTAGTATTGACGTTGCTTTAATTATTCATAAAAATCAGTTACGTGTATCGTGAGTCATGACATTCACTTTTTAACACAAAGAAGCAAGGATAAATCGCACAAACTCGTTAAACAGGTTCTTTTTTACGTCATCGTTTAAATCAGTAAAACTAACTTAAAAATACCACAAAATAAATCATGTTTATAAACGTGACCCTCAATATTTCTGTGTGGGTGTCGTCTTTGTTTGTTACAGTGGTTCTCATATATATGCAGATAAAACCATTTATATATATTAAAAATGAAACACACACAATATACATGTCTTCAAAATTAATAATATAATGCAAGCCAAAAAACAACAATATTTAATCCACAAGTAACACTATCCACAAAACAGGCCCCACTGCTAACAATACAGCAGCATCCCACTATTCCGTAATACTAGCGACAGTGGTACTATCCTAACACTAATACACGGCCTCCACGCACACACAAAAATATAATATATAAAGCAAGGTATATTTATATTGTTTATATAGTTGTATATACAGGCGTTACTGCTAAAATAATTAACCGATTATTATGACTTTTTGAAACGCATCTGCTTGGCGTAAGGGATCAAAATGTGGGATATATTTAGTTCAATTTAGTGCTATGTAAAGCCGATAAAAACGGGGTTAGAGTTCTCGGAAAAATTCACATACCTCCAAATTTTTGAACTGTTCACAATAGGTAGTAGATATCAATTAATAAATATTCCCAAAATTTTAGTTTCTTTGGAGAATTTATGAAAAGAGTTTCATGGGGCAAATCATTAGCATCGGAAGGACGTTTGATACTCCTAGGCTAAAGACACGAAGGTTGCGTAATGTCTTTATATTTTTTAGAAGAATCAAGAAAACTTACACTAAGTACCTACTTAGAGTTTCTCTACATTATACTCTACTGTTTGCCCATACTGAAAGCAAAGCCTCCTTCAAATCTGTGCAAAATCACTGCAAAAGACCCATAGAAAACGTAATGAATTCCTGCGTATAATCTTTTAAAATTAGAGTCGCCACTCAAAGACTTTGCTCCCAGGGATTTGGAAGAATAGCAAAAAAGGTCTTAAACAGATGTAAGACATCTATCCGAACTATCAGTAATGGACCTGAGGTAATAAAAATTTCCGTTACAAACTTTGCAGCACATCCTACCATGTGTAATCAGAGCTACCTATCCCCAGAATTCTTCCTAATAACCGAAAAAAAACCTATGCGATATTCGAATGACTGTACGGGATGTTGCCAAACTTATCAAGAACCTTGATGCCAATAAGGCAACTGGTCCCGCCAACATTCCAGTCATAGAACTCAAGAAGCTGCAACCAGAAATAACCCATATACTTACAAAGTTGTACCATCGTTGCTTAAAGGATAAATGCTTTCCATCACCTTGGAAGACTTCGATTGTCTGACCAGTATTTAAAAATGAGGGAGATCGGTCCTCTGCATCTCAGTACAGACCAATCAGCATCTGCGTCGTGAGTTGCTTTAATCTGTAATAAATCAAGAGGTTGTCAACAACTTACACAGAAACAATCTAATTAGTGGCAAGCAATATGGATTTCGTCCTGCTATATCTACAGCTTATCTGCTGACATTAATATCGCATAGGATCAGTGAATCTATAGATAATGGCTTCGTTTCTTGGGCGATAACTCTTGATATATCAAAGGTCTTCGATAGGGTTGGCACAAAGGTGTTATTCACAAACTTGCTAGCTATGGAATATCTGGAAATGTCCTCAGAACCGTCAAACGATGTCTCTACGATTGGTCTATTATGGTATTCGTTAACAAACAAAAGTCTGAAGTTAAAAATATCAATGCCGGCGTACCTCGGGAATCGATATCTGGCCCAACCTTCGTTCTGATCTTAATCAACGATCTCCCAAATCGTATCCTGAAATTATTCGTTGATATCTACGCAGAAGACACAATTATCTATGACAGCACCTCAGAAAGCACTGATGACAAAGATCATTTTGACTCCTTCCGATTTGGAGCACGTAGTACAATGGGGGAAATGTGGCTTGTCACTTTTAACGTCTTCAAAATCAAGCTTCTCTCTTTTCACCATCAACGCTCGGATCCTCATTTCTCCCCACTTGTACTTAATGGCGTTGCTTAATGAAGCCCCGACACTTGATAACCTCTACGGACTGACTCTTACCCCAGACCTAAAATGCAAGACTTCTATGAAATCTGTTGCTAATGTCGTTGATAAAATGGTTGGATCATTCTATCGTTCCAGAAATTACTTCACCTCTGACGCCATCCCCTTTGTGTACTAAGATGGAGTATTTCTGTCATATTTGGGCAAGTTCCACTCGGAGCATTGTTCTTTCCTTGATAGGGTATAAAACTGACTTCGCAATCTAGTTGGGGATGATCTATTATCCCCTTTGTAGCCCCTTTTTCACAAAAGAGATTTCCTAGCCTTTTTCTACTCTATCGATATGTTCATGGTGGGTGCTCGACTGATCTCCAATACCTCGCCCCCCCCCTGTAACACATTCACATCATGAACCCGCCTGGCTAAAACAACAACAGCGGACTTTCCTGTCTCTCTCTATGTGTACGAAAGGCCATGCGCAACTCCCATGAACAAATTTTCTTTCCTAGAATGTCCCGTCTGTGGAACAAAATACCACGAAGCTGCTTCCCATCCGACTACAACATGGTCGTCTTCAAGTCTAATGTAAACAAATACTTGTTGGGCCATACTCTTAGAAAATCAATTTCTTCTTAAGAGATTTCCTGTCCATTCCATGGTTGTTTCCAATCTTCGCATTGTAGCATTCAGCCTCTAACCTCGAGTAGTCCCCGGGCCTTGATAAGCGGTGATCAATTAGTAAAAAAACACAAAAAACTCTCATTTCAAAATTCAAATATTTCAGATTTACATCGAATTTGATTCGACACCAATTAAGCTAGATACCCTGAATTTCAATGTCTACTTAAGACCCCTTAGCTTATGCCTTTAATTTAAGACATTCGATAGAATAAAAAATGGTTTCTTCTAATATATATGTATAACAGAAATCTGATGGGTTTTATCTTAAATAACTTCTGTATATGATGTTGTATAGGATGCTGATGAGGACGTGTTGGTGTCATCTAAAGTACAATACAACATTTCTAAATTTCCAAATTGTCTTTGAAACGATCGTACGGAAAATAACCGTTGTGTTTGAATTCTTGGAACTGATATAGATAATATTTTATTTTTGCTGATCTCAACTCATATATATATATATATATATATATATATATATATATATATACAAGTTAGTATATATATATATATATACAAGTGAGTATATATATATAGTGAGTGTATATATATATATATATATATAGTAAGTTATGAAAATATATTTATAGCAATTAATCTACACAGAGGCATCCGCTTTTCATCCCCGTAGGAAATCGTCAGGCTAAAATATATTATCGTCAGGCTTAATATATTTTCATAACTTACTACCTAGCTCTACTCACGTATTGAGCACTGTTCAAGTAAATACTGAAAATCGATAAGTAAAAGATTATACTCCTTATAACATTTTATATGGATACATGAAATAATTATATATATGCTGGACTCTCCCGTCGATTCCGACGTATGAGTGCCCCACCAATTTGTAATTGCAAGGGTTGCGCAATACACAACAACCGCTCTCCTGAGTCGGCACTGCTTGATTCCAATGGCAAGTAGTAATACAAGACGACGGGAAACAATGCCGAGATAAGCAGAGAGCACATACAGCACCTGGTATTTCCAAATGGTCACCCATTTAGTACTGGCCAGGCTCGACGCTGCTTATCTTCGGTGATCTAACGGGAACCGGTGTGTCAACGTGATTGTGCCGTGATTATATATATATATATATATATATATATATATATATATATATATATATATATATATACATATATATATATATATATATATATATATACATATATATATATATATACATATATATATATATATACATATATATATACATATATACATATATATATATATATATATATATATATATATATATATATATATATATATAAAGTGGTGTACTGAGCAATTGAATTGAAATTTGATTTGGCTTTTGCTTTTCTAATTCCTTTCCATTCTTCTTCATATATATATATATATATATATATATATATATATATATATATATATATATATATATATGTTTTGCTCTGTTTAAATTACATTGAGCTCTGTTATTCAGATTCTCTACACAAAATTGAAATCTACACACTATATCGGCTCCCCACTAATTGTGAGTTGAGCTCTCTCAGGAATTTGAATTCGGAATACATTTTACATCATTACTTGGACCAATAATGGAGAAATTCACGCGGGTTTATTCGTTAAAGAACATTCCCTTTCCTAGTCTACATAATTTTACTTTCTCCTTAATGGAGAAAATAACGGATCTTATGAGATGGAAGGCCTATTTTTTCTTAAAAGCGGAATCTACTAAGGAACAATACGAAATGTATAATTTCAGAACCCTTAACCCAGCTAAACCTATAGAAGCGCTTAAACAATTTGAAGCTGATTTATTCAATATAGTGAAAAAGATTAAATTCAAAAAACATTCTAATGACTTCCAGTCGGAACTCGCACACGACATCAAAAACATAAAAAAATCCAACAAAGTTTGGGTCAAAGCCGACAAATCTACCAATATATATAAAATATGTCCCTTAGAATATAAAAAGCTAATTATTGATAAAATCTCCAATACTTATAAAAAAGACATTTTAGACACAGAGGCTACAATTAACAAGGAAACTAGAGAATTTACCTCAAAATTGAGAATTGAAGACAGAGTAGGAAGATTAGATATGAAAAATGCTTACATCCTTATAAAGGACCATAAAAATAACTTCCAAAATAATAAGCAATCCAGACTTATCAATACAACTAAAACAGAATTGGGACATGTATCCAAAAAGATACTACAGAACATAATCCACGAGACTCTAACAGCGACACAGTTCAATCTATGGAAAGATTCTGCTGACACAATTAAATGGTTTAGGGAAATAGAACATAAAAAAGAGCCTCTTTTATCCAATTCGATATAATGGAGTTTTACCCTTCCATTTCGAAGGAATTGCTAATTAATAGCATAAACTATGCCAAAAATTTCGTTGACATTTCAGACGAACAAATCAACATTATTTTGGCCTGTCGGAGGTCCATTTTGGCAAACGATGGGGATAATTGGATTAAAAAAGATAGTACAGACTTTGATGTCCCGATGGGGGCCTTTGATTCAGCTCAAATAGCAGATTTGGTGGGAATATATATAATCTATATAATCAGTCGAATTGTAACCCCCAACCAAATTGGCCTATATAGAGATGACGGACTGATCATCGTACCTAATAGCAACGGTCCTCTAATATCTAGGATGCATAAAAAACTAAATAAGGCTTTTAAATATTTAGGTTTGAGGATTGAAGTGACCCGTAATTGCAACGAGGTAAATTTTCTAGACATTACGCTAAACTTAAACGAGGGAACTTTTCAACCTTTCCATAAAGATAATCATACCCCATTATACATTAACACTAAATCCAATCACCCCAAATGTATTATAAAACAAATTCCTTCAACTATTAACACCAGAATTAACAAACTCTCATCAAATAAAAATATCTTTGAGACTAGCAAACACATATACGATAACGCATTAAGTAATAGTGGGTACAACGAAAAACTAATATATACGGAAAATATAAAGAAAAATAAACCCAAAAACAGGGGACGCAAAATTATTTGGTTCAACCCACCATATTGCCAGCTTTCTAGTCTTAATATCGGGAGAATATTTTAAAACCTAATAGATAAACATTTTAAAACGACTAATCCTTTAAGTAAAATTTTCAATAGGAAAACGGTGAAAATTAGTTATTCTTGCACCAAAAATATGGAGAACATTATTAATACACATAACAAAAAAATATTGAGCACACCGAGTAAGAAAACTAAAAAGGGGGAAAAAATGTAATTGTCAAATTAAAAATAACTGCCCCTTAAAGGTAACTGTAACGTCGAAAGCGTTGTATATAAGGCTACGATTTATCCTAAAGAAAATACTTACAATAAGAAAGTATACATAGGAATATCCGCCGGGAGTTGGAAACAACGATTCTACGTACACAAACACTCATTTTTAAACCAGAACGTCACTAATAAGACGGAATTAGCCAAACACTGGTGGTTTTTAAAAAATAACAAATTAACACCAACTATTTCGTGGTCCATACTATGTCATTCGAACACTCCTAAAGGATTTAGACATAGATGCAATTTGTGCCTGGAGGAAAAAATTAGAATACTAAAATATGAAGACAAGAACATTTTAAATAGACGAGACGAACTGATGGCTAAATGTAGACACAGGCACAGGTTTAAAATCAACAGCACGTTTTAAAGTTCTTTGAAAATAACAATTCTTTTAAAGTATAGTTACAATAAGAGTTATAACTGTAAAGGTAAATGTTAACAAATTAGTATTTTTTTTTTTTTTTTTTTTTAATTTAGTAAAACTCTAGTTTGTAAATTAATCGTGCTTAAATGTCGCCAAACTTTAATTCCGTATTGACGTTATAACCAATTAAGTTTTCTTATAATTTCCTATATAAATCGAAATCTTCGTCCTGAATTTTCGTCTTTTTATTTCTAATCATAAATAATTAATCGTGAACGCCCGAATCTTTACCAATTTTGTAAATAAACCGTTTTTAAATTGTCGCTAAACTTTAATTCCATAGTGTAAATCATCTCGAATCTTGACGCTATACAACTTAAATTTTTAATATGTTCTAATCTAAACCGAAATCTTCGTCCTACATTTTCGTCTTCTAAGTTTTAATCGTAAATAATTAAACGTAGTTTTTAATCGTTAACGCTCGAATATTTCATCATATATTTTTACCCATAAAGCTCACATTCGAAATTTTAAATGAGATAATTTATTTGTTTAAATAGCAAAAAAGAATTCTTTTATATATATTTTTATATTTTTATATTTCTGCATATATTAAAAAATTAATCTTACTTCTGTCACCCCTCCTCGATTATTTTAACATTTACCGCCTTTTTACATAGACCAATCACAAAAGTGAATTTATCTTTTTAAGACGATCAATTTCTCTCATTATTTGTTTTTTTTGACGTGGTAAGCAACAAAGCTCTCTGTTATTTTTCTCTGCCAGTAAGTCCGTTATCATAGTTATTATTGTTATTGCTTGTTACTATTGTTAATTGTTAAATTTGTTGCTTCCTTTTTGTTACTCCTTATATTTTTATTTATTTGGAGTTTGTTAATTTTTTTTTACCGTTCTCCGGCCATGGCGACTGCCAGCTGTGCGCCTTCGGAGACCTCTGAAGTGGTTGAGAAGTCATCTCAGCCTACTGATAAAACGGACTGGAGTAAGGCACCCACCCTTCAGATAGACGTTGACGATTTTGTCGCCAAGGCAAAAGACTGCACGGATTTCGTGACTGAAACTGGAGTAATTATACAGTTACCAAGGTTGGAGGAATTCCAGAAAAAAACGATATTAATGTTCGTAGTGGACAGAAAGTCCAAAAAAACTGATTAGGTCCTCAAAAGAAACTGTCGCAAAATTAATTGCAACGACCGGAGTACGTGCTGAACGTATTGTGAAGTGTAAAGGATATAATACCTGGAATAGTCTCTTTAAGACCGAGGATGTGTGCATCGAACTCTCGAAGAAAGAAATAATCACTAAAGACTACATTCTGCGAATGGAATACATGGGTCGAAGGAGAACGACCATCTCCGTTTTCGAAGTACCGGCTGTTGTCCCTGGCGAGTATTTGGGCGCCTTCTTGCTGAAGTTTGGAGATATAACCGCCATTACGGTTGATAAGTTCAATGGAACGTGGTCATTCGACGTGTGGCTTAACGAGTCGGCTTTCAAGAAAGTTCCATACTACATTGAAGCAAATGGAGAAAAATTGCCTGTGGTGGTGGCTGGAAGACGTCCAGCTTGTTGGATATGCAATGAGGTTGGGCACTTAACATTTACTTGTCCCACAAGGATTAAACCGGCCCAGCCTAACCCCAAGAACAGAGTGCTAGAACACTTGACACCTAAAGTTGCAGCGGAGAAGAAGACTCCCTCCTCAAAGCCAACAACTGAAACTGTAACCCCGGAGGAATTCGAGGACTTATGCAACACCGAAAATGAATCTCCCAAAAAGAAAGTCGTTTGGAATATTGTGACGGGAAAAAAATCACCGAAGTCATACGCTCAAGTGATGACCGAAGAGGAACAACTGGAAATAGAAACCAGAAATGATCCAGGTGGAGAGAAATATAAAGAAATATTAGATCTGAAAAAGACTCGACGAAGAACGTAATACTGAGAAAAAAAAAGAAAAACAAAACGAGGAAAAAAAAATTGTCAAGTCAAATAAAACTACTTCCCCGGCCAAAGAACGTCGCTCTCCAGCCAAAGATGCACCCCCACCATTAAAGTCATCCCCACCAGTAAGGGAATCTAATTTGACCCCCTTATCAAAAGATAAGCCCGTTACCCCCAATCCATCTCCTTTCTGTTCCCCGTGCAATACCCCTAAAAGTACACCGCCCCCTCTCCAATGAAGACCGATATGCCGTCTCCTGCCTCACCCACCGCCCCCTCCACATCCCAGAAACGCCATCGAAGTCCCTCGCTAGAGGCCCGGAAAAAGAAGACCCCTTTCTACACAGGCAAGGATGTCTGTAAAGTAACTCCTGAAACTGAAAATCTTATGATAAACCATCATAAGAAGAACTACCGAAACCTAGCTACACTAAAGATGGTACACAAAAAAGACATTACCAACCCGGAAAATTTCTTGGATGCACAAAGACTTTTATCTGTGGTTAGATCAAGAGACAAAGCTAAAGGGGTTTGGAATATGATGGAGGAAGCGAATAACGCCTTTAATATATCGCCTCCTCTCGCTTTCTTTAACGATGAAGAAGTAGTATTACTGCAAAAATCTTGTGTTGGGAGGGTCCCTATACGTATCCATCCTACACTCTACAGGGCTTTAAAACTAACTTTCCCCTTAGACATTGGCGGTGTGGCCCCGGACGGTCTCGTCTCAAATGAATTGGGACAAGGTTCTCTGGGTTCATCTGTCGGTGTCTTAAATGCATCAATGTTCGTTTCGGGTTCCCAACTCTAAGAGCACTAGAATGGCACTCAGATTAGCAAGCCTAAATGGCCGAGGGTTGAGGGACACCGCTCGTAAACTTCGAGTAGTACGTGACCTTCAGCGACTCGGCGTGGATGTATGTTGTTTGCAGGAGACCCACTTCATTCCCAGTGATTATCAGGGTGCGCTGACTAGAGACTTTCAGCTCTATTCAGCGTACTTTGATACTCGCTCAAGAGGGGTTTCCTGGCTAGTTAAGCGCACACTAAATGCGACGTGTGACCCAATCTATGCAGATCCTGAGGGAAGGCTGTGCGTTCTTGATGTTACCGTAAAGGATGTGGCTTTTCGGCTTATTGGGGTTTATGCGCCCAACGCCAGTTCTGAGCGGGTTCCTTTTTTTCGGCGGATCGAGCCCTTTATGGATACGTCGCGTCGGATAATTCTAGCGGGAGACTGGAACGCGGTCTTGGATCCCGATTTAGATCGCTTCGGAAAACCTAGGGGAACTAACAGCAACGGGGATGTTAAGGCATTTCGGGACTTTATCGATAAGTTCGATCTTGTCGATAAATTCCGAAATGAGAAACCCCGTTAAGTAGTATGGACTTGGACTGCTAGTCGCGGCTCCGATTTGGGGCAACTTTCGAGTTACCTTGATCGGTTCTTAATTAGGAGAGTCGATTTAGGGCTTTTAGATTGTCCAAGTTTTCATAATATAGTTTACTCGGATCATAGGCTTGTCCGGGTGCGGGTAAACTTAGATAGTCCTAAGCCTAGATTGGCTGGTTACTGGAAGTTCAACACATCGTTGTTCGATTTGAAGGACTTCCGGGAACAGCTTTTACTAACATTACAGAGGGAATTGACGGGTGCTATCATTGGGAATAAGTGGTGGGGCCACCTTAAGAACGTTATTAGGTCCTTCGTTGCCGATTATAGTCGTCGACTCAACCTTAGATCTAGGGCAACGAAAGTGGCACTAGAAACTAGTTTAAGTCGGGCGGCGGAGGCGGGGGATAGCGTTACCTTTACTGTAGCTAAAACGGAACTGAACTCCTTGGATAACAAGGCAGATCAGGGATTGATAGTTAGGTCTAGGTTAAAAAGAGTGCCGCACGAGGCGACAAACCTGGCCGCGTCACTGCGTGCGGAGGAACGTCGACGGTCTACTGATCGACACATCGCCAGTGTCACATTATCGGATGGGCGTCTCGTGACTACAAACGACGGGATTTTGGAGGGTTTTCGCTCTTATTTTCAGGATCTCTTCACCAAGTAGCCCGGTCTGACAATGGCTCAGTTCGACGCCTATTTAGCTGACTTTTCTCGTCTCGAGGCGACCGAAGCAGCTAGGTGCGAAGGGTGTATAAATGAGGATGAAGTCCTGGGGGCCCTAAGGCAGGTTGGCCTTGATAAGTCTCCGGGTATCGATGGTCTTCCTTACGAACTGTATTTGAGGTTGTCGCCCATTTTTGTCCCCCTGCTGGCTGTGTTGTTTAACTCCTGGTTTAGGAACGGGTCTATCCCCCAGTACTTTACCAGGGGTATCATCAAATTGCTCCGCAAGGACAAGAGTGGTGGGGATGGTATAGGTAATTTCCGGCCCTTAACAATGTTAAATACAGAGTTAAAGATTTTGGCCAAGATCTTGGCTAATCGTCTGCAGGTTGTCTTGTTTCGTCTAATAAGTCCCGAACAGACTTGTTCTGTTAAGGGCCGGACTATTCAAGATAATTTGCACATGATACGCTTGATCATAGAGAAAGTCGACACTGAGGCCGCGCTGATCAATTTAGATCAGTCCAAAGCATTCGATAGGGTCGATCATCGTTACTTGGAGGCTGTCTTGTCTTCGGCTGGATTTGGTCCCATTTCCGCTCCTGGATTCGCCTCTTTTATGCAAACCCCGGTGCGTTGGTTGAAGTGAATGGAATAAGGTCAAAGCCTTTCGATTTGTCCAGATCTATTCGTCAGGGATGTCCGCTTTCACCGATGCTTTATGTGCTTGCGTTGGAGCCTTTCCTTCGCAGGCTTAGGGTGAATCCGGTCCTTCGTGGGATTACTTTGTCTGGTGCTTGCCCCATGATTAAGTACTCCGCCTATGCCGACGACGTCACTGTGCTTGTAACGAGCAGTGCTGAGATTAGGGTCGTCGACATGGAAATAAGACGGTATGAACAAGTGACAGGGGCCAAAATCAACTGCGATAAGTCTGTTGGCTTACGCATTGGTGCCTGGAGGGGTGTTCCCCTTCAGGGGCCCTTTGGCTGGACGGATGGGCCTTGCAAGATACTCGGCGTCTGGTTTGGTCCTGATCTCCAGTTGGAGAAAAATTGGTCGGAAGTGTTGAAAGCGGTTAAGGCTGCAGCCCGTCTGTGGTCTTTGAGAAATCTTACTTTAAAAGGAAGAGCGGAGGTGTGTAATTCTCACATTTATCCTCTCATCCTCTACCGTCTTTCTGTGCTCCCTCTGCCGGCGATCACACTAGTTGAACTAGTGAAGGCTCTTTTCGCGTTTTTGTGGCGCGGAAAGCAGCCCATGGTTCGCCGGGAGATCTGCTACTTGCATCCGTCTGAAGGCGGTCTAGGTATGCCAAGCGTTGAGATTCGTCAATATACGCTTCGCTTACACTACCTAGACCGAATGTGTACACCTTGTGAGGGAAACGGTGAATTCTGGAAGGAAGACACCAAGAAAGCCTTTCCGGCTTTGAAAAGTGTGCACTTGCATGGGGGTGAGGCATTTCGTTTACCTCGACGCGAGTGCTCCTTTTATCGCGAGTGTCGACAGTCCTTGAAGTACCTTCTAAGGGTGTCAGGAAGCCTCTCTGACACCCGAGTGTTGTCTCGTAAAGCACTATATCGGGTTATGGTGAGGGGATCTGTTCGTGACGATATTACTGAGGAGCTCGGTCTTACGAAGGGAGAACTTCGCTTGATCTGGCCTTGGGCGCCTGGGTTGAAATGCTTCGATAATTTCGAGGCATCACTCACCTGGCTGATAATACGAAATGCACTCTGAGTCGGCAAAAAGCTTTACGCAGCGGGATTAGTAGAGACACCAAGTTGTGTTCGATGCGGCGACTGGGAGGAAACGACCAGTCATGTTTTCTTTCATTGCCCCATCGTTCGCCCGCTGTGTGAGTTAGTTGAAGGCTACACGGTTCGCATGTTGAACGGACAGTTCTTCGTTTTGGAGTCTTTTTCGACATGCTGCAATTGGGCACCAATCATGAAGTGGGAGGAGCATTATGGGATTTCTTTGCTTACTAGCAGTCATGAGAGGAGTGATTTGGTCGACACGACAGAAGGAAGTCTACGGGGAAGAGACCTTCACTGCTCCCCAGCTTGTCCTCATTTTCCAGTCTCGCTTGAAAATGCGTGTCAGGCTGGAGAAGGTGAAACTCCCTCCGGCAGATTTCAACAAAAGGTGGGTGAAAGTTGCGCGTTTGTGTCGTTTGAATGGAGCTAATTTTGAGTGGTACTTGGACGTGCCTTAGACAGAATATTGGGTGGCCGAACCGAACACTGACCCTTTTATTTGACCCGGTTAGGCAAGTTTAGGTTATGTTTTGTTTTTCTTCCCCCTTTTTTAGCTTAGCTAGAGGTATGTAAGTTGTCATAGGTCCCCTTTTTTTTTTGTCCTCTCCACCCCCCCTTTTTTTAATTTTTTTTTTTATCCCGACTTTTATTTTATAATTCCCATTCCCGACCCCTATTAGGTGACTGATCTGTTGTTTTGTCAGAGATGCAGGTCTCCTTTCGTAATTTTCGAAGGAGGTGTGAGAATAAAACTTTCGTGACCTGCATCGCCTTTTTTTGACTGGCAAAACTACTTATCGGCCACATTTCTTTAGTGGGAGGTTCTTATACTAACACTTAATTTTATTTATTTTTTCATTGTATATATATATATATATATCATTCTTGTTCCCCCACTCCCAATTACATGTATATATTGTCATTTTTGGGTTTTAAGTAGGTATATGATGGAGTAAATTTGTTATGGCGATTGTGACTAGTTAAGTTAAGTATGTTAGTTAGGTCGACATTTTCCCCACCCCCCTTGTAGGCCTTGTGCCAAATTTTGTATTTTTTACAAATAAATATTGTTTTTCTTGACGTGGTAAGCAACAAAGCTCTCTGTTAATTTTCTCTGCCAGTAAGTCCGTTATCATAGTTATTATTGTTATTGCTTGTTACTATTGTTAATTGTTAAATTTGTTGCTTCCTTTTTGTTACTCCTTATATTTTTATTTATTTGGAGTTTGTTAATTTTTTTTTCCGTTCTCCGGCCATGGCGACTGCCAGCTGTGCGCCTTCGGAGACCTCTGAAGTGGTTGAGAAGTCATCTCAGCCTACTGATAAAACGGACTGGAGTAAGGCACCCGCCCTTCAGATAGACGTTGACGATTTTGTCGCCAAGGCAAAAGACTGCACGGATTTCGTGACTGAAACTGGAGTAATCATACAGTTACCAAGGTTGGAGGAATTCCAGAAAAAAACGATATTAATGTTCGTAGTGGACAGAAAGTCCAAAAAACTGATTAGGTCCTCAAAAGAAACTGTCGCAAAATTAATTGCAACGACCGGAGTACGTGCTGAACGTATTGTGAAGTGTAAAGGATATAATACCTGGAATAGTCTCTTTAAGACCGAGGATGTGTGCATCGAACTCTCGAAGAAAGAAATAATCACTAAAGACTACATTCTGCGAATGGAATACATGGGTCGAAGGAGAACGACCATCTCCGTTTTCGAAGTACCGGCTGTTGTCCCTGGCGAGTATTTGGGCGCCTTCCTGCTGAAGTTTGGAGATATAACCGCCATTACGGTTGATAAGTTCAATGGAACGTGGTCGTTTGACGTGTGGCTTAACGAGTCGGCTTTCAAGAAAGTACCGTACTACATTGAAGCAAATGGAGAAAAATTGCCTGTGGTGGTGGCTGGAAGACGTCCAGCTTGTTGGATATGCAATGAGGTTGGGCACTTAACATTTACTTGTCCCACAAGGATTAAACCGGCCCAGCCTAACCCCAAGAACAGAGTGCTAGAACACTTGACACCTAAAGTTGCAGCGGAGATGAAGACTCCCTCCTCAAATCCAACAACTGAAACTGTAACCCCGGAAGAATTCGAGGACTTATGCAACACCGAAAATGAATCTCCCAAAAAGAAAGTCGTTTGGAATATTGTGACGGGAAAAAAATCACCGAAGTCATACGCTCAAGTGATGACCGAAGAGGAACAACTGGAAATAGAAACCAGAAATGATCCAGGTGGAGAGAAATATAAAGAAATATTAGATCTGAAAAAGACTCTCGACGAAGAACGTAATACTGAGAAAAAAAAAGAAAAAAAAACGAGGAAAAAAAAATGGTCAAGTCAAATAAAACTACTTCCCCGGCCAAAGAACGTCGCTCTCCAGCCAAAGGTGCACCCCCACCATTAAAGTCATCCCCACCAGTAAGGGAATCTAATTTGACCCCCTTATCAAAAGATAAGCCCGTTACCCCCAATCCATCTCCTTTCTGTTCCCCGTGCAATACCCCTAAAAGTACACCGCCCCCCTCTCCAATGAAGACCGATATGCCGCCTCCTGCCTCACCCACCGCCCCCTCCACATCCCAGAAACGCCATCGAAGTCCCTCGCTAGAGGCCCGGAAAAAGAAGACCCCTTTCTACACAGGCAAGGATGTCTGTAAAGTAACTCCTGAAACTGAAAATCTTATGATAAACCATCATAAGAAGAACTACCGACACCTAGCTACACTAAAGATGGTACACAAAAAAGACATTACCAACCCGGAAAATTTCTTGGATGCACAAAGACTTTTATCTGTGGTTAGATCAAGAGACAAAGCTAAAGGGGTTTGGAATATGATGGAGGAAGCGAATAACGCCTTTAATATATCGCCTCCTCTCGCTTTCTTTAACGATGAAGAAGTAGTATTACTGCAAAAATCTTGTGTTGGGAGGGTCCCTATACGTATCCATCCTACACTCTACAGGGCTTTAAAACTAACTTTCCCCTTAGACATTGGCGGTGTGGCCCCGGACGGTCTCGTCTCAAATGAATTGGGACAAGGTTCTCTGGGTTCATCTGTCGGTGTCTTAAATGCATCAATGTTCGTTTCGGGTTCCCAACTCTAAGAGCACTAGAATGGCACTCAGATTAGCAAGCCTAAATGGCCGAGGGTTGAGGGACACCGCTCGTAAACTTCGAGTAGTACGTGACCTTCAGCGACTCGGCGTGGATGTATGTTGTTTGCAGGAGACCCACGTCATTCCCAGTGATTATCAGGGTGCGCTGACTAGAGACTTTCAGCTCTATTCAGCGTACTTTGATACTCGCTCAAGAGGGGTTTCCTGGCTAGTTAAGCGCACACTAAATGCGACGTGTGACCCAATCTATGCAGATCCTGAGGGAAGGCTGTGCGTTCTTGATGTTACCGTAAAGGATGTGGCTTTTCGGCTTATTGGGGTTTATGCGCCCAACGCCAGTTCTGAGCGGGTTCCTTTTTTTCGGCGGATCGAGCCCTTTATGGATACGTCGCGTCGGATAATTCTAGCGGGAGACTGGAACGCGGTCTTGGATCCCGATTTAGATCGCTTCGGAAAACCTAGGGGAACTAACAGCAACGGGGATGTTAAGGCATTTCGGGACTTTATCGATAAGTTCGATCTTGTCGATAAATTCCGAAATGAGAAACCCCGTTAAGTAGTATGGACTTGGACTGCTAGTCGCGGCTCCGATTTGGGGCAACTTTCGAGTTACCTTGATCGGTTCTTAATTAGGAGAGTCGATTTAGGGCTTTTAGATTGTCCAAGTTTTCATAATATAGTTTACTCGGATCATAGGCTTGTCCGGGTGCGGGTAAACTTAGATAGTCCTAAGCCTAGATTGGCTGGTTACTGGAAGTTCAACACATCGTTGTTCGATTTGAAGGACTTCCGGGAACAGCTTTTACTAACATTACAGAGGGAATTGACGGGTGCTATCATTGGGAATAAGTGGTGGGGGCACCTTAAGAACGTTATTAGGTCCTTCGTTGCCGATTATAGTCGTCGACTCAACCTTAGATCTAGGGCAACGAAAGTGGCACTAGAAACTAGTTTAAGTCGGGCGGCGGAGGCGGGGGATAGCGTTACCTTTACTGTAGCTAAAACGGAACTGAACTCCTTGGATAACAAGGCAGATCAGGGATTGATAGTTAGGTCTAGGTTAAAAAGAGTGCCGCACGAGGCGACAAACCTGGCCGCGTCACTGCGTGCGGAGGAACGTCGACGGTCTACTGATCGACACATCGCCAGTGTCACATTATCGGATGGGCGTCTCGTGACTACAAACGACGGGATTTTGGAGGGTTTTCGCTCTTATTTTCAGGATCTCTTCACCAAGGAGCCCGGTCTGACAATGGCTCAGTTCGACGCCTATTTAGCTGACTTTTCTCGTCTCGAGGCGACCGAAGCAGCTAGGTGCGAAGGGTGTATAAATGAGGATGAAGTCCTGGGGGCCCTAAGGCAGGTTGTATTTGATAAGTCTCCGGGTATCGATGGTCTTCCTTACGAACTGTATTTGAGGTTGTCGCCCATTTTTGTCCCCCTGCTGGCTGTGTTGTTTAACTCCTGGTTTAGGAACGGGTCTATCCCCCAGTACTTTACCAGGGGTATCATCAAATTGCTCCGCAAGGACAAGAGTGGTGGGGATGGTATAGGTAATTTCCGGCCCTTAACAATGTTAAATACAGAGTTAAAGATTTTGGCCAAGATCTTGGCTAATCGTCTGCAGGTTGTCTTGTTTCGTCTAATAAGTCCCGAACAGACTTGTTCTGTTAAGGGCCGGACTATTCAAGATAATTTGCACATGATACGCTTGATCATAGAGAAAGTCGACACTGAGGCCGCGCTGATCAATTTAGATCAGTCCAAAGCATTCGATAGGGTCGATCATCGTTACTTGGAGGCTGTCTTGTCTTCGGCTGGATTTGGTCCCATTTCCGCTCCTGGATTCGCCTCTTTTATGCAAACCCCGGTGCGTTGGTTGAAGTGAATGGAATGAGGTCAAAGCCTTTCGATTTGTCCAGATCTATTCGTCAGGGATGTCCGCTTTCACCGATGCTTTATGTGCTTGCGTTGGAGCCTTTCCTTCGCAGGCTTAGGGTGAATCCGGTCCTTCGTGGGATTACTTTGTCTGGTGCTTGCCCCATGATTAAGTACTCCGCCTATGCCGACGACGTCACTGTGCTTGTAACGAGCAGTGCTGAGATTAGGGTCGTCGACATGGAAATAAGACGGTATGAACAAGTGACAGGGGCCAAAATCAACTGCGATAAGTCTGTTGGCTTACGCATTGGTGCCTGGAGGGGTGTTCCCCTTCAGGGGCCCTTTGGCTGGACGGATGGGCCTTGCAAGATACTCGGCGTCTGGTTTGGTCCTGATCTCCAGTTGGAGAAAAATTGGTCGGAAGTGTTGAAAGCGGTTAAGGCTGCAGCCCGTCTGTGATCTTTGAGAAATCTTACTTTAAAAGGAAGAGCGGAAGTGTGTAATTCTCACATTTATCCTCTCATCCTCTACCGTCTTTCTGTGCTCCCTCTGCCGGCGATCACACTAGTTGAACTAGTGAAGGCTCTTTTCGCGTTTTTGTGGCGCGGAAAGCAGCCCATGGTTCGCCGGGAGATCTGCTACTTGCATCCGTCTGAAGGCGGTCTAGGTATGCCAAGCGTTGAGATTCGTCAATATACGCTTCGCTTACACTACCTAGACCGTATGTGTTCACCTTGTGAGGGAAACGGTGAATTCTGGAAGGAAGACACCAAGAAAGCCTTTCCGGCTTTGAAAAGTGTGCACTTGCATGGGGGTGAGGCATTTCGTTTACCTCGACGCGAGTGCTCCTTTTATCGCGAGTGTCGACAGTCCTTGAAGTACCTTCTAAGGGTGTCAGAAAGCCGCTCTGACACCCGAGTGTTGTCTCGTAAAGCACTATATCGGGTTATGGTGAGGGGATCTGTTCGTGACGATATTACTGAGGAGCTCGGTCTTACGAAGGGAGAACTTCGCTTGATCTGGCCTTGGGCGCCTGGGTTGAAATGCTTCGATAATTACGAGGCATCACTCACCTGGCTGATAATACGAAATGCACTTTGGGTCGGCAAAAAGCTTTACGCAGCGGGATTATTAGAGACACCAAGTTGTGTTCGATGCGGCGACTGGGAGGAAACGACCAGTCATGTTTTCTTTCATTGCCCCATCGTTCGCCCGCTGTGTGAGTTAGTTGAAGGCTACACGGTTCGCATGTTGAACGGATAGTTCTTCGTTTTGGAGTATTTTTCGACATGCTGCAATTGGGCACCAATCATGAAGTGGGAGGAGCATTATGTGTTTCTTTGCTTACTAGCAGTCATGAGAGGAGTGATTTGGTCGACACGATAGAAGGAAGTCTACGGGGAAGAGACCGTCACTGCTCCCCAGCTTGTCCTCATTTTCCAGTCTCGCTTGAAAATGCGTGTCAGGCTGGAGAAGGTGAAACTCCCTCCGGCAGATTTCAACAAAAGGTGGGTGAAAGTTGCGCGTTTGTGTCGTTTGAATGGAGCTAATTTTGAGTGGTACTTGGACGTGCCTTAGACAGAATATTGGGTGGCCGAACCGAACACTGACCCTTTTATTTGACCCGGTTAGGCAAGATTAGGTTATGTTTTGTTTTTCTTCCCCTTTTTTAGCTTAGCTAGAGGTATGTAAGTTGTCATAGGTCCCCCTTTTGTTTCGTCCTCTCCACCCCCCCTTTTTTTTTTTTTTTATCCCGACTTTTATTTTATAATTCCTATTCCCGACCCCTATTAGGTGACTGATCTGTTGTTTTGTCAGAGATGCAGGTCTCCTTTCGTAATTTTCGAAGGAGGTGTGAGAATAAAACTTTCGTGACCTGCATCGCCTTTTTTCGACTGGCAAAACTACTTATCGGCCACATTTCTTTAGTGGGAGGTTCTTATACTAACACTTAATTTTATTTATTTTTTCATTGTATATATATATATCATTCTTGTTCCCCCACTCCCAATTACATGTATATATTGTCATTTTTGGGTTTTAAGTAAGTATATGATGGAGTAAATGTGTTATGGTGATTGTGACTAGTTAAGTTAAGAATGTTAGTTAGGTCAACATTTTCCCCACCCCCCTTGTAGGCCTTGTGCCAAATTTTGTATTTTTTACAAATAAATATTGTTTTTCTTGACGTGGTAAGCAACAAAGCTCTCTGTTATTTTTCTCTGCCAGTAAGTCCGTTATCATAGTTATTATTGTTATTGCTTGTTACTATTGTTAATTGTTAAATTTGTTGCTTCCTTTTTGTTACTCCTTATATTTTTATTTATTTGGAGTTTGTTAATTTTTTTTTACCGTTCTCCGGCCATGGCGACTGCCAGATGTGCGCGTTCGGAGACCTCTGAAGTGGTTGAGAAGTCATCTCAGCCTACTGATAAAACGGACTGGAGTAAGGCACCCGCCCTTCAAATAGACGTTGACGATTTTGTCGCCAAGGCAAAAGACTGCACGGATTTCGTGACTGAAACTGGAGTAATTATACAGTTACCAAGGTTGGAGGAATTCCAGAAAAAAACGATATTAATGTTCGTAGTGGACAGAAAGTCCAAAAAACTGATTAGGTCCTCAAAAGAAACTGTCGCAAAATTAATTGCAACGACCGGAGTACGTGCGGAACGAATCGTGAAGTGCAAGGGCTATAACACCTGGAATAGTCTCTTTAAGACCGAGGATGTGTGCATCGAACTCTCGAAGAAAGAAATAATCACTAAAGACTACATTCTGCGAATGGAATACATGGGTCGAAGGAGAACGACCATCTCCGTTTTCGAAGTACCGGCTGTTGTCCCTGGCGAGTATTTGGGCGCCTTCCTGCTGAAGTTTGGAGATATAACCGCCATTACGGTTGATCAGTTCAATGGAACGTGGTCGTTTGACGTGTGGCTTAACGAGTCGGCTTTCAAGAAAGTACCGTACTACATTGAAGCAAATGGAGAAAAATTGCCTGTGGTGGTGGCTGGAAGACGTCCAGCTTGTTGGATATGCAATGAGGTTGGGCACTTAACATTTACTTGTCCCACAAGGATTAAACCGGCCCAGCCTAACCCCAAGAACAGAGTGCTAGAACACTTGACACCTAAAGTTGCAGCGGAGATGAAAACTCCCTCCTCAAAGCCAACAACTGAAACTGTAACCCCGGAGGAATTCGAGGACTTATGCAACACCGAAAATCAATCTCCCAAAAAGAAAGTCGTTTGGAATATTGTGACGGGAAAAAAATCACCGAAGTCATACGCTCAAGTGATGACCGAAGAGGAACAACTGGAAATAGAAACCAGAAATGATCCAGGTGGAGAGAAATATAAAGAAATATTAGATCTAAAAAAGACTCTCGACGAAGAACGTAATACTGAGAAAAAAAAAGAAAAACAAAACGAGGAAAAAAAAATGGTCAAGTCAAATAAAACTACTTCCCCGGCCAAAGAACGTCGCTCTCCAGCCAAAGGTGCACCCCCACCATTAAAGTCATCCCCACCAGTAAGGGAATCTAATTTGACCCCCTTATCAAAAGATAAGCCCGTTACCCCCAATCCATCTCCTTTCTGTTCCCCGTGCAACACCCCTAAAAGTACACCGCCCCCCTCTCCAATGAAGACCGATATGCCGCCTCCTGCCTCACCCACCGCCCCCTCCACATCCCAGAAACGCCATCGAAGTCCCTCGCTAGAGGCCCGGAAAAAGAAGACCCCTTTCTACACAGGCAAGGATGTCTGTAAAGTAACTCCTGAAACTGAAAATCTTATGATAAACCATCATAAGAAGAACTACCGACACCTAGCTACACTAAAGATGGTACACAAAAAAGACATTACCAACCCGGAAAATTTCTTGGATGCACAAAGACTTTTATCTGTGGTTAGATCAAGAGACAAAGCTAAAGGGGTTTGGAATATGATGGAGGAAGCGAATAACGTCTTTAATATATCGCCTCCTCTCGCTTTCTTTAACGATGAAGAAGTAGTATTACTGCAAAAATCTTGTGTTGGGAAGGTCCCTATACGTATCCATCCTACACTCTACAGGGCATTAAAACTAACTTTCCCCTTAGACATTGGCGGTGTGGCCCCGGACGGTCTCGTCTCAAATGAATTAGGACAAGGTTCTCTGGGTTCATCTGTCGGTGTCTTAAATGCATCAATGTTCGTTTCGGGTTCCCAACTCTAAGAGCACTAGAATGGCACTCAGATTAGCAAGCCTAAATGGCCGATGGTTGAGGGACACCGCTCGTAAACTTCTAGTAGTACGTGACCTTCAGCGACTCGGCGTGGATGTATGTTGTTTGCAGGAGACCCACTTCATTCCCAGTGATTATCAGGGTGCGCTGACTAGAGACTTTCAGCTCTATTCAGCGTACTTTGATACTCGCTCAAGAGGGGTTTCCTGGCTAGTTAAGCGCACACTGAATGCGACGTGTGATTTAATCTATGCAGATCCTGAGGGAAGGCTGTGCCTTCTTGATGTTACCGTAAAGGATGTGGCTTTTCGGCTTATTGGGGTTTATGCGCCCAACGCCAGTTCTGAGCTGGTTCCTTTTTTTCGGCGGATCGAGCCCTTTATGGATACGTCGCGTCGGATAATTCTAGCGGGAGACTGGAACGCGGTCTTGGATCCCGATTTAGATCGATTGGGAAAACCTAGGGGAACTAACAGCAACGGGGATGTTAAGGCATTTCGGGACTTTATCGATAAGTTCGATCTTGTCGATAAATTCCGAAATGAGAAACCCCGTGAAGTAGTATGGACTTGGACTGCTAGTCGCGGCTCCGATTTGGGGCAACTTTCGAGTTACCTTGATCGGTTCTTAATTAGGAGAGTCGATTTAGGGCTTTTATATTGT
Organism: Sepiola atlantica; assembly: GCA_963556195.1. Taxonomy (NCBI): domain Eukaryota; kingdom Metazoa; phylum Mollusca; class Cephalopoda; order Sepiida; family Sepiolidae; genus Sepiola; species Sepiola atlantica. Next base: position 555,118 of record OY744522.1, read on the forward strand.
CCAAGTTTTCATAATATAGTTTACTCGGATCATAGGCTTGTCCGGGTGCGGGTAAACTTAGATAGTCCTAAGCCTAGATTGGCTGGTTACTGGAAGTTCAACACATCGTTGTTCGATTTGAAGGACTTCCGGGAACAGCTTTTACTAACATTACAGAGGGAATTGACGGGTGCTATCATTGGGAATAAGTGGTGGGGGCACCTTAAGAACGTTATTAGGTCCTTCGTTGCCGATTATAGTCGTCGACTCAACCTTAGATCTAGGGCAACGAAAGTGGCACTAGAAACTAGTTTAAGTCGGGCGGCGGAGGCGGGGGATAGCGTTACCTTTACTGTAGCTAAAACGGAACTGAACTCCTTGGATAACAAGGCAGATCAGGGATTGATAGTTAGGTCTAGGTTAAAAAGAGTGCCGCACGAGGCGACAAACCTGGCCGCGTCACTGCGTGCGGAGGAACGTCTACGGTCTACTGATCGACACATCGCCAGTGTCACATTATCGGATGGGCGTCTCGTGACTACAAACGACGGGATTTTGGAGGGTTTTCGCTCTTATTTTCAGGATCTCTTCACCAAGGAGCCCGGTCTGACAATGGCTCAGTTCGACGCCTATTTAGCTGACTTTTCTCGTCTCGAGGCGACCGAAGCAGCTAGGTGCGAAGGGTGTATAAATGAGGATGAAGTCCTGGGGGCCCTAAGGCAGGTTGGCCTTGATAAGTCTCCGGGTATCGATGGTCTTCCTTACGAACTGTATTTGAGGTTGTCGCTCATTTTTGTCCCACTGCTGGCTGTGTTGTTTAACTCCTGGTTTAGGAACGGGTCTATCCCCCAGTACTTTACCAGGGGTATCATCAAATTGCTCCGCAAGGACAAGAGTGGTGGGGATGGTATAGGTAATTTCCGGCCCTTAACAATGTTAAATACAGAGTTAAAGATTTTGGCCAAGATCTTGGCTAATCGTCTGCAGGTTGTCTTGTTTCGTCTAATAAGTCCCGAACAGACTTGTTCTGTTAAGGGCCGGACTATTCAAGATAATTTGCACATGATACGCTTGATCATAGAGAAAGTCGACACTGAGGCCGCGCTGATCAATTTAGATCAGTCCAAAGCATTCGATAGGGTCGATCATCGTTACTTGGAGGCTGTCTTGTCTTCGGCTGGATTTGGTCCCATTTCCGCTCCTGGATTCGCCTCTTTTATGCAAACCCCGGTGCGTTGGTTGAAGTGAATGGAATAAGGTCAAAGACTTTCGATTTGTCCAGATCTATTCGTCAGGATGTCCGCTTTCACCGATGCTTTATGTGCTTGCGTTGGAGCCTTTCCTTCGCAGGCTTAGGGTGAATCCGGTCCTTCGTGGGATTACTTTGTCTGGTGCTTGCCCCATGATTAAGTACTCCGCCTATGCCGACGACGTCACTGTGCTTGTAACGAGCAGTGCTGAGATTAGGGTCGTCGACATGGAAATAAGACGGTATGAACAAGTGACAGGGGCAAAAATCAACTGCGATAAGTCTGTTGGCTTACGCATTGGTGCCTGGAGGGGTGTTCCCCTTCAGGGGCCCTTTGGCTGGACGGATGGGCCTTGCAAGATACTCGGCGTCTGGTTTGGTCCTGATCTCCAGTTGGAGAAAAATTGGTCGGAAGTGTTGAAAGCGGTTAAGGCTGCAGCCCGTCTGTGGTCTTTGAGAAATCTTACTTTAAAAGGAAGAGCGGAGGTGTGTAATTCTCACATTTATCCTCTCATCCTCTACCGTCTTTCTGTGCTCCCTCTGCCGGCGATCACACTAGTTGAACTAGTGAAGGCTCTTTTCGCGTTTTTGTGGCGCGGAAAGCAGCCCATGGTTCGCCGGGAGATCTGCTACTTGCATCCGTCTGAAGGCGGTCTAGGTATGCCAAGCGTTGAGATTCGTCAATATACGCTTCGCTTACACTACCTAGACCGTATGTGTTCACCTTGTGAGGGAAACGGTGAATTCTGGAAGGAAGACACCAAGAAAGCCTTTCCGGCTTTGAAAAGTGTGCACTTGCATGGGGGTGAGGCATTTCGTTTACCTCGACGCGAGTGCTCCTTTTATCGCGAGTGTCGACAGTCCTTGAAGTACCTTCTAAGGGTGTCAGAAAGCCTCTCTGACACCCGAGTGTTGTCTCGTAAAGCACTATATCGGGTTATGGTGAGGGGATCTGTTCGTGACGATATTACTGAGGAGCTCGGTCTTACGAAGGGAGAACTTCGCTTGATCTGGCCTTGGGCGCCTGGGTTGAAATGCTTCGATAATTACGAGGCATCACTCACCTGGCTGATAATACGAAATGCACTCTGGGTCGGCAAGAAGCTTTACGCAGCGGGATTATTAGAGACACCAAGTTGTGTTCGATGCGGCGACTGGGAGGAAACGACCAGTCATGTTTTCTTTCATTGCCCCATCGTTCGCCCGCTGTGTGAGTTAGTTGAAGGCTACACGGTTCGCATGTTGAACGGATAGTTCTTCGTTTTGGAGTCTTTTTCGACATGCTGCAATTGGGCACCAATCATGAAGTGGGAGGAGCATTATGTGTTTCTTTGCTTACTAGCAGTCATGAGAGGAGTGATTTGGTCGACACGACAGAAGGAAGTCTACGGGGAAGAGACCGTCACTGCTCCCCAGCTTGTCCTCATTTTCCAGTCTCGCTTGAAAATGCGTGTCAGGCTGGAGAAGGTGAAACACCCTCCGGCAGATTTCAACAAAAGGTGGGTGAAAGTTGCGCGTTTGTGTCGTTTGAATGGAGCTAATTTTGAGTGGTACTTGGACGTGCCTTAGACAGAATATTGGGTGGCCGAACCGAACACTGACCCTTTTATTTGACCCGGTTAGGCAAGATTAGGTTATGTTTTGTTTTTCTTCCCCTTTTTTAGCTTAGCTAGAGGTATGTAAGTTGTCATAGGTCCCCCTTTTTTTTCGTCCTCTCCCCCCCCCTTTTTTTAATTTTTTTTTTATCCCGACTTTTATTTTATAATTCCCATTCCCGACCCCTATTAGGTGACTGATCTGTTGTTTTGTCAGAGATGCAGGTCTCCTTTCGTAATTTTCGAAGGAGGTGTGAGAATAAAACTTTCGTGACCTGCATCGCCTTTTTTCGACTGGCAAAACTACTTATCGGCCACATTTCTTTAGTGGGAGGTTCTTATACTAACACTTAATTTTATTTATTTTTTCATTGTATATATATATATATCATTCTTGTTCCCCCACTCCCAATTACATGTATATATTGTCATTTTTGGGTTTTAAGTAGGTATATCATGGAGTAAATTTGTTATGGTGATTGTGACTAGTTAAGTTAAGTATGTTAGTTAGGTCAACATTTTCCCCACCCCCCTTGTAGGCCTTGTGCCAAATTTTGTATTTTTTACAAATAAATATTGTTTTTCTTGACGTGGTAAGCAACAAAGCTCTCTGTTATTTTTCTCTGCCAGTAAGTCCGTTATCATAGTTATTATTGTTATTGCTTGTTACTATTGTTAATTGTTAAATTTGTTGCTTCCTTTTTTGTTACTCCTTATATTTTTATTTATTTGGAGTTTGTTAATTTTTTTTTCCGTTCTCCGGCCATGGCGACTGCCAGCTGTGCGCGTTCGGAGACCTCTGAAGTCGTTGAGAAGTCATCTCAGCCTACTGATAAAACGGACTGGAGTAAGGCACCCGCCCTTCAGATAGACGTTGACGATTTTGTCGCCAAGGCAAAAGACTGCACGGATTTCGTGACTGAAACTGGAGTAATTATACAGTTACCAAGGTTGGAGGAATTCCAGAAAAAAACGATATTAATGTTCGTAGTGGACAGAAAGTCCAAAAAACTGATTAGGTCCTCAAAAGAAACTGTCGCAAAATTAATTGCAACGACCGGAGTACGTGCTGAACGTATTGTGAAGTGTAAAGGATATAATACCTGGAATAGTCTCTTTAAGACCGAGGATGTGTGCATCGAACTCTCGAAGAAAGAAATAATCACTAAAGACTACATTGTGCGAATGGAATACATGGGTCGAAGGAGAACGACCATCTCCGTTTTCGAAGTACCGGCTGTTGTCCCTGGCGAGTATTTGGGCGCCTTCCTGCTGAAGTTTGGAGATATAACCGCCATTACGGTTGATAAGTTCAATGGAACGTGGTCGTTTGACGTGTGGCTTAACGAGTCAGCTTTCAAGAAAGTACCGTACTACATTGAAGCAAATGGAGAAAAATTGCCTGTGGTTGTGGCTGGAAGACGTCCAGCTTGTTGGATATGCAATGAGGTTGGGCACTTAACATTTACTTGTCCCACAAGGATTAAACCGGCCCAGCCTAACCCCAAGAACAGAGTGCTAGAACACTTGACACCTAAAGTTGCAGCGGAGAAGAAGACTCCCTCCTCAAAGCCAACAACTGAAACTGTAAGCCCAGAGGAATTCGAGGACTTATGCAACACCGAAAATGAATCTCCCAAAAAGAAAGTCGTTTGGAATATTGTGACGGGAAAAAAATCACCGAAGTCATACGCTCAAGTGATGACCGAAGAGGAACAACTGGAAATAGAAACCAGAAATGATCCAGGTGGAGAGAAATATAAAGAAATATTAGATCTGAAAAAGACTCTCGACGAAGAACGTAATACTGAGAAAAAAAAAGAAAAAAAAAACGAGGAAAAAAAAATGGTCAAGTCAAATAAAACTACTTCCCCGGCCAAAGAACGTCGCTCTCCAGCCAAAGGTGCACCCCCACCATTAAAGTCATCCCCACCAGTAAGGGAATCTAATTTGACCCCCTTATCAAAAGATAAGCCCGTTACCCCCAATCCATCTCCTTTCTGTTCCCCGTGCAACACTCCTAAAAGTACACCGCCCCCCTCTCCAATGAAGACCGATATGCCGCCTCCTGCCTCACCCACCGCCCCCTCCACATCCCAGAAACGCCATCGAAGTCCCTCGCTAGAGGCCCGGAAAAAGAAGACCCCTTTCTACACAGGCAAGGATGTCTGTAAAGTAACTCCTGAAACTGAAAATCTTATGATAAACCATCATAAGAAGAACTACCGACACCTAGCTACACTAAAGATGGTACACAAAAAAGACATTACCAACCCGGAAAATTTCTTGGATGCACAAAGACTTTTATCTGTGGTTAGATCAAGAGACAAAGCTAAAGGGGTTTGGAATATGATGGAGGAAGCGAATAACGCCTTAAATATATCGCCTCCTCTCGCTTTCTTTAACGATGAAGAAGTAGTATTACTGCAAAAATCTTGTGTTGGGAGGGTCCCTATACGTATCCATCCTACACTCTACAGGGCATTAAAACTAACTTTCCCCTTAGACATTGGCGGTGTGGCCCCGGACGGTCTCGTCTCAAATGAATTGGGACAAGGTTCTCTGGGTTCATCTGTCGGTGTCTTAAATGCATCAATGTTCGTTTCGGGTTCCCAACTCTAAGAGCACTAGAATGGCACTCAGATTAGAAAGCCTAAATGGCCGATGGTTGAGGGACACCGCTCGTAAACTTCGAGTAGTACGTGACCTTCAGCGACTCGGCGTGGATGTATGTTGTTTGCAGGAGACCCACTTCATTCCCAGTGATTATCAGGGTGCGCTGACTAGAGACTTTCAGCTCTATTCAGCGTACTTTGATACTCGCTCAAGAGGGGTTTCCTGGCTAGTTAAGCGCACACTGAATGCGACGTGTGACCCAATCTATGCAGATCCTGAGGGAAGGCTGTGCGTTCTTGATGTTACCGTAAAGGATGTGGCTTTTCGGCTTATTGGGGTTTATGCGCCCAACGCCAGTTCTGAGCGGGTTCCTTTTTTTCGGCGGATCGAGCCCTTTATGGATACGTCGCGTCGGATAATTCTAGCGGGAGACTGGAACGCGGTCTTGGATCCCGATTTAGATCGCTTTGGAAAACCTAGGGGAACTAACAGCAACGGGGATGTTAAGGCATTTCGGGACTTTATCGATAAGTTCGATCTTGTCGATAAATTCCGAAATGAGAAACCCCGTGAAGTAGTATGGACTTGGACTGCTAGTCGCGGCTCCGATTTAGGGCAACTTTCGAGTTACCTTGATCGGTTCTTAATTAGGAGAGTCGATTTAGGGCTTTTATATTGTCCAAGTTTTCATAATATAGTTTACTCGGATCATAGGCTTGTCCGGGTGCGGGTAAACTTAGATAGTCCTAAGCCTAGATTGGCTGGTTACTGGAAGTTCAACACATCGTTGTTCGATTTGAAGGACTTCCGGGAACAGCTTTTACTAACATTACAGAGGGAATTGACGGGTGCTATCATTGGGAATAAGTGGTGGGGCCACCTTAAGAACGTTATTAGGTCCTTCGTTGCCGATTATAGTCGTCGACTCAACCTTAGATCTAGGGCAACGAAAGTGGCACTAGAAACTAGTTTAAGTCGGGCGGCGGAGGCGGGGGATAGCGTTACCTTTACTGTAGCTAAAACGGAACTGAACTCCTTGGATAACAAGGCAGATCAGGGATTGATAGTTAGGTCTAGGTTAAAAAGAGTGCCGCACGAGGCGACAAACCTGGCCGCGTCACTGCGTGCGGAGGAACGTCGTCTACTGATCGACACATCGCCAGTGTCACATTATCGGATGGGCGTCTCGTGACTACAAACGACGGGATTTTGGAGGGTTTTCGCTCTTATTTTCAGGATCTTTTTACCAAGGAGCCCGGTCTGACAATGGCTCAGTTCGACGCCTATTTAGCTGACTTTTCTCGTCTCGAGGCGACCGAAGCAGCTAGGTGCGAAGGGTGTATAAATGAGGATGAAGTCCTGGAGGCCCTAAGGCAGGTTGGCCTTGATAAGTCTCCGGGTATCGATGGTCTTCCTTACGAACTGTATTTGAGGTTGTCGCTCATTTTTGTCCCCCTGCTGGCTGTGTTGTTTAACTCCTGGTTTAGGAACGGGTCTATCCCCCAGTACTTTACCAGGGGTATCATCAAATTGCTCCGCAAGGACAAGAGTGGTGGGGATGGTATAGGTAATTTCCGGCCCTTAACAATGTTAAATACAGAGTTAAAGATTTTGGCCAAGATCTTGGCTAATCGTCTGCAGGTTGTCTTGTTTCGTCTAATAAGTCCCGAACAGACTTGTTCTGTTAAGGGCCGGACTATTCAAGATAATTTGCACATGATACGCTTGATCATAGAGAAAGTCGACACTGAGGCCGCGCTTATCAATTTAGATCAGTCCAAAGCATTCGATAGGGTCGATCATCGTTACTTGGAGGCTGTCTTGTCTTCGGCTGGATTTGGTCCCCATTTCCGCTCCTGGATTCGCCTCTTTTATGCAAACCCCGGTGCGTTGGTTGAAGTGAATGGAATAAGGTCAAAGCCTTTCGATTTGTCCAGATCTATTCGTCAGGGATGTCCGCTTTCACCGATGCTTTATGTGCTTGCGTTGGAGCCTTTCCTTCGCAGGCTTAGGGTGAATCCGGTCCTTCGTGGGATTACTTTGTCTGGTGCTTGCCCCATGATTAAGTACTCCGCCTATGCCGACGACGTCACTGTGCTTGTAACGAGCAGTGCTGAGATTAGGGTCGTCGACATGGAAATAAGACGGTATGAACAAGTGACAGGGGCCAAAATTAACTGCGATAAGTCTGTTGGCTTACGCATTGGTGCCTGGAGGGGTGTTCCCCTTCAGGGGCCCTTTGGCTGGACGGATGGGCCTTGCAAGATACTCGGCGTCTGGTTTGGTCCTGATCTCCAGTTGGAGAAAAATTGGTCGGAAGTGTTGAAAGCGGTTAAGGCTGCAGCCCGTCTGTGGTCTTTGAGAAATCTTACTTTAAAAGGAAGAGCGGAGGTGTGTAATTCTCACATTTATCCTCTCATCCTCTACCGTCTATCTGTGCTCCCTCTGCCGGCGATCACACTAGTTGAACTAGTGAAGGCTCTTTTCGCGTTTTTGTGGCGCGGAAAGCAGCCCATGGTTCGCCGGGAGATCTGCTACTTGCATCCGTCTGAAGGCGGTCTAGGTATGCCAAGCGTTGAGATTCGTCAATATACGCTTCGCTTACACTACCTAGACCGAATGTGTACACCTTGTGAGGGAAACGGTGAATTCTGGAAGGAAGACACCAAGAAAGCCTTTCCGGCTTTGAAAAGTGTGCACTTGCATGGGGGTGAGGCATTTCGTTTACCTCGACGCGAGTGCTCCTTTTATCGCGAGTGTCTACAGTCCTTGAAGTACCTTCTAAGGGTGTCAGAAAGCCTCTCTGACACCCGAGTGTTGTCTCGTAAAGCACTATATCGGGTTATGGTGAGGGGATCTGTTCGTGACGATATTACTGAGGAGCTCGGTCTTACGAAGGGAGAACTTCGCTTGATCTGGCCTTGGGCGCCTGGGTTGAAATGCTTCGATAATTACGAGGCATCACTCACCTGGCTGATAATACGAAATGCACTCTGGGTCGGCAAAAAGCTTTACGCAGCGGGATTAGTAGAGACACCAAGTTGTGTTCGATGCGGCGACTGGGAGGAAACGACCAGTCATGTTTTCTTTCATTGCCCCATCGTTCGCCCGCTGTGTGAGTTAGTTGAAGGCTACACGGTTCGCACATTGAACGGACAGTTCTTCGTTTTGGAGTCTTTTTCGACATGCTGCAATTGGGCACCAATCATGAAGTGGGAGGAGCATTATGTGTTTCTTTGCTTACTAGCAGTCATGAGAGGAGTGATTTGGTCGACACGACAGAAGGAAGTCTACGGGGAAGAGACCTTCACTGCTCCCCAGCTTGTCCTCATTTTCCAGTCTCGCTTGAAAATGCGTGTCAAGCTGGAGAAGGTGAAACACCCTCCGGCAGATTTCAACAAAAGGTGGGTGAAAGTTGCGCGTTTGTGTCGTTTGAATGGAGCTAATTTTGAGTGGTACTTGGACGTGCCTTAGACAGAATATTGGGTGGCCGAACCGAACACTGACCCTTTTATTTGACCCGGTTAGGCAAGTTTAGGTTATGTTTTGTTTTTCTTCCCCCTTTTTTAGCTTAGCTAGAGGTATGTAAGTTGTCATAGGTCCCCCTTTTTTTTCGTCCTCTCCTCCCCCCTTTTTTTTTTTTTTTATCCCGACTTTTATTTTATAATTCCCATTCCCGACCCCTATTAGGTGACTGATCTGTTGTTTTGTCAGAGATGCAGGTCTCCTTTCGTAATTCTCGAAGGAGGTGTGAGAATAAAACTTTCGTGACCTGCATCGCCTTTTTTCGACTGGCAAAACTACTTATCGGCCACATTTCTTTAGTGGGAGGTTCTTATACTAACACTTAATTTTATTTATTTTTTCATTGTATATATATATATCATTCTTGTTCCCCCACTCCCAATTACATGTATATATTGTCATTTTTGGGTTTTAAGTAGGTATATCATGGAGTAAATTTGTTATGGTGATTGTGACTAGTTAAGTTAAGTATGTTAGTTAGGTCAACATTTTCCCCACCCCCCTTGTAGGCCTTGTGCCAAATTTTGTATTTTTTACAAATAAATATTGTTTTTTTTGACGTGGTTGTCTATACATCTGAGGAGACCTAATTAAAGAGGTCGAAATAAGTTATTATGTGTACAACCTTGATGTGTGTATAGTTTTTCTTTTTATAATTCTGTTTTGCTCTGTTTAAATTACATTGAGCTCTGTTATTCAGATTCTCTACACAAAATTGAAATCTACACACTATATATATATATATATATATATATATATATATATAAAGATGTTTTTTTTAATTTTCTTAATGAACCAATCATAATTTTGGAATATATATTCTCGGCTTCCCAGTTAGCAACATTTACGCCCAATCAAACTCGCACACGCTAATAAAACTTTAAAACTTACATACCAAAAGTGAATGGATAAAAAATTG